>JANHGN010024446.1:7258-31212 GCA_024605025.1 Megaceryle maxima
CAACAGCTACGAGTTCAGTGCTGAGAAGCTGACTGTCATAAGGCTTACAGTCCTGGTGTAACAACCTGCATAACATAGTCTTACTATCAGGGAAGATTTGAGATAAAGTGTTCTATTCAGTGTTCCATAAATGTGAACAGTAAGCTGCAATTACACTGTTTAGAACTAAGGTTACAAAAAAATCAATATAATAAGTAAAAATTTGCCTGAAACCTGTGCATAGTTGCTGTCATCAAGTGTTATTTGCATCATTTTGTTCTGCTGTACAACAGGGGTGAATTTGGGCAGGAATTCTCCCTCAAAAACTACATTTCTTATGTTTTGATTACAGCTTAACACATATTACCTGTTTTATGCTCACAACCTCAGCATTCTGCTGCTGAATAATACTTTGGAACTTTACAGTGGTCTGAAAAGTTTTCAGGTAATGTTGCAAATACGATGTTTAGAATGCTAAGAAAAATTATTCCTTATGTTCTCCCAGGACAAGAATAAAACACATTCATTTGTTCTATTACCAGTTTTGTGGGGTTTTATTTTTAATACTTGTTTATTGATTTCATTATTGCTATTAATTTGATATTAATTTTGGCACCAATTTGATCATTTTTTTGAATAATCTCAGGGAAAAAAAAAAAGAGCATGCTACTCTCACTATTCTTATTTCTTATTGGTATGTATTTATTTGTTTATAATCTTTTCAAATTATTGTATGTATCATCTGGCACCTATCCAATTGTAAAATGTATATATATAATCTCTCCAGTCAAAAGATAACTCAAATGAGAAACCTCTAAGAAGTTTAGGTTTTGATGCTTTTTAAAATTTTTATTGATTTGAAAATCCTTCACGTGGTCACTGTCGAATAGTTTATTTTCATTCCCTCCCTTCAGAAATTATGAATTAAAATAACATAATTCTTCAGTGTCACAATCCTATACTCATTTTCTCCCAACAGGAAAAAAAAAAAAAAGAGAGAATCAACCTTTAGTAAGTCATAGAAACATTCATAATTGTAAGCTTAATTTTATGTGGTGTACCTGCTGCTTACTTTCTAGTTATTGCAAATAAATTTTAGTTGTACTACACCTCTAAGCGTATTACTCTCATAGGTGATAAATTAGTATCATTTCAAATCTGTTTATTACAGAATAAGCTCATTCCACTGTAGTGAAGTGCAAAATGACAGATTATATATTTTCATACCTGCTTCAGAACTGTCTAATTAGTAATATGAGTTCTTGTGAACATTTTGTTCCTCAAAGCTTGCTCCGCACTGAAATCCCATTCATGTTCATGCACTTTGTCCCTGCCTTTTCCAAAGCTATTTATACACTTGGCTTTAAAATGTTATTCCACAAGTTCACAGAATATGGGGGGTTCTTCTGCTACAAGTAAAAAGAATAGAAGCTGGATATATTAGAGCTCAGGGTAATTACAATACTATTAAACGTTCAATTAAATGTAAATCTCATTCATTAAAAAAAAATTAAAAAACCCCAAAACTACAAAAATCCTGTTCCTGTTGCATCAAAGATAAATTTATATAAACTTGATACATTTGAAAGAGTAGGAAACATATTGTCAGTCCTTCTATTTATTTATTTATTTATTTATAACACGTAAACTAATGCTAGAAGATAATATCATTTGGAGTGAATATGTCACCTGAATGATTACTAACATCTTGGAAAATTAACTAGAGCTTCTAGAGTGTAGAACAGAGCCTTTATGTCTTGAGCTAAAATGGCACTGGTCTCTCATTTGAAGATTGATCGTTGATGACTCAAGAATACTTGGGTTACAGATGAATCACAATATGAATTATAAGAATCTAAATTAAGCTGAAATCTAACAGACATGTAAATATTTTAGAGAAACCTCAAATAGCTTTAAGCATTTGTATTTGCCACCTTGTTCCTTCTAGTCCATTACTTTTGAGATACAGCCGTGTAACAGGTATTGTGGAGAACAGTGCTTTGAGAATCCAGCATGAGTTGCTCTCAGCGGGTTAATACATTTTTTTAGTGGCTCATTCCTTAACAGACTAATTGCTCCAGATTCAGTCATTTCAGCTATACCTACCCCATAAAGAAAACAGGAGAAGCAAGTTATCACAGAAAGAGGTAAGTTAGAGAAATCTGATTAGATATCACCTACAGGATATATAGGCTTGAGACATGTCAGGAAATAAACCCCACAACTTTTAGAAATAAACAGAAAAGTGACTGGGCAGTAGAAGTGGTAGCATGTGAAGTAAATTTGATCTGAGAAACTTCTTGAATTTAGTTTGCCCACTTGGATGGACAACTGATGAAATCTGAGAAAAAGCAAAGCTGAAAAAAAAAGTCTTACTGAAAGAAAGAAAACTATGCCACCTTCAAAAGTGAAGCGTAACCCTTAACTTGCTACTAGTGTCCAACCACATCAGTTGGGAATTGACACCATCTGCATTTGTGAAATAAAGATGTCCAGTAGTAGGTGTGAAAAGCCAGCCACCAATGAAGATTTACACAACTGTGTATTAGCAAATCTAGTTATAACAAGAGCTATCAGTTTAAATATAAACGGATTTTGCTCAGATTTAAAATATGCTGCCTTGGCTTCCACTGGCAATCTCTGAGTGGATATTTACTAACCTGGAACATTCTTAATATTTTCAATTTCTTTGATAGGGGAAAACAGAGTGTCTAGTGCCTTCATATGTCTAATATTTCTTTCCTGAATAGTAGGTGTGAGGGAAAAGCAAAAAAAGTAACAGGCTTTATGAATATGACTAAAAATAGCTGACTGTGGTAAGGCAATTCTGTTAGGATGTATTTAACTGCAGTAACTACAAGCATATCCCTGATCCAGGTACACAACTCTACATACTGACCCTTGTCAGGATGGACCTGAACATACATATTTTTCTCTGTGATTTAGAGAGAGAAAAACAATAGCCTGCTGCTGTCAGGTTCCACAAACAGGGACTCCTGGGAATGTTTTAGAGGGAACCTGCCCTATATGAACTGTCATTTTAAAATAGCTGTTTGAGCATCATATGTAAGTTTCCTGTGTACTCATCTACTCTGTATCTTTATGGTAGCAGTGACATCAAAATTCTAGTATCTTAAAGACCAATTTACTAAAGACCTGGGAACTCATCTGAATAACCACTGATCTGTGAATCTGCAAAAACTTAGGTAAAACAAAGAGAATTAATCAGCAATTGGATCATCATATGCTGGTCTGTATATTCTGTCTGCAGCTTTTCAAAGAGACCCAGTGAAGGTCTTATCTAATAAAGAGATTTTTGTATTAACATTTAAAATGACAACTAAATTTTACGTTCCCTTAGATTTCCATTTTTACTTTAAAGTGTTCAAAGTTTTCTTGATAATTTACTTCCCTATACAACTGCTTTTAGAATTCATAGACTTTCAAGGTTGTTATCATGTAGACATAAGAACCTTATGAATTTAGGAAGAATTTTCCAGTATCTTTATCTGTATTATCCAGTATTTATAGCAAAACCTGCTATGTTGTGTGGTTCACCTATGCAAGGTGCCATATTATTTGTGAGAATTTTTTTTTCTTTCAGTGTGAAGTGTGATCATTATTTTTTATCGGTTATCTTCTTACAGAAGATAATTTTATTTGTCCCAAAGTTTTAAACACCAGATTGCAACAGAAAAAATCATTATCTTTTCACACACACTGCAAGCTGAAGATGTGAAGTTCACTGCCTAAATTATTTATTCTGATTTTTTTTTGTTGGGTTTTTTTGTTTGGGTTTTTTTTTGGTTTTTTTTTGTTTTTTTTTTGGGGGGGTTTCTTTTTGTTTTTGTTTGGCTCTAATTAATGTTTTCTGCTAGCAGGATATGTTTAATACATTCTAAAGTCACAGCTTGCTCAGAATTGTAGTCCCAGTTCTAGTTTCATTTGATAAAAGTTTTTTTTCACTTGTTTGTTTAGCATTCTTTGAGAAGTTTATTTTTTTTTGGTTTTCATAGTGAAGTGTTTTAGTTTAATTGCAGTGTAACAATGCCAAAAGTTTAGGAAGCTATTTTCCTTTCCTACTGTAGTTGATGGCACATATTAAGAAAGTAATTACCATGTAGTGTGTTACATACTGTTTCATTTTATTCTTTTTATATAGCTGTTTTTATTGAAGTATAGAAGATGATGCAATATTGTTTTGTGGTTTTGGTAATCTCATATCTTTAGTACATCAATGTGACATTCAAGATTTATTTATCCCTGTGTCCAAAGGCATACCTTCAATCAAAACTGGTACAAGCAACGTCCTAGAAAATAATAAATACTACAGCTTGATGTTTTTTCATTATTATTCTGGTTTTCCTTTTTAACTGCTATTGATGTTAAGCTTCTGTTCACATGGACCAGCGACAAAGATGTTAAAAAAATGGCTTCGTGCGCTTCAGTTTCTGGGTGCAGAATTTCCAACTTCAATACATAGTTTTGTTTTAATTGTTACCTTCTTTAGATGAAAGCAGTTTCTCCATGTTCTGATGGCCCCAATTTAATATTTACTAGGACAGTAAGGGTGCACTGAAATTCCTGATACATGAGAAGAATTTATTTAGAACTTATTCCTGTTTTAATAAAAACGCTATCCGGTATTAGTAACCTTATCTTTTGGGTTTAATGAGTCTAAAACTAGTTCTTCCACATTCTCCAAAACTCAAATGACATGAACTTAATTGGTGGTTTTCTTAGAGAAGTACCTTCGTGCAGATTTTCCTGATTTCTTTATATTCTTTCTTTTTATTTATTTTATAGAAATGATTGCCCTTTTAGTCTTTAATTACACTTGAGTGTTGGAATTTTTATCGCTGAGACATTTACTGGACCAAAATCATGTTCTCATACCTGAGGAAATGTGGTTTCTCTGCTAATTTTTTTCTCAATAAAGTAACAGTCTACAGCTTTTTTCTGCGTTGACTTTTTCACATTTTTGCCTTGGCTCTTTCATATCCCATATAAAAATACAGTGTCTGTAGAGGCTATGGGGGATTATGACAAGTCTTCATAAATAGCACAATCTCATTTTACTAATCTTTTGAAACAGGGCCTGATTGTTCTCTCACATAAGGCACTCCTTTTTTTGGTTTACTTTTTACATCCTACCTCTCAAAGATAAACTAACTTCAGTTTTTAGTTAGTGATTTTGTGGAAACTGGAAGGGTAACAATGATTGTAATATTAAAAAGTGATTTAAACCTATATAGGAAGGTCATAATAGTAGGAAAAGAGTCAAGGGGAGTGAAGGAAAAGTGAGAAGGGGAATTGACTTATAATGAGACTGTTACCATTTTTAAAATTACTAATAATTCAGAACTGTAAAATTTGATGCCTCTGAAATAAAGCTACAGAGGGAGGAAATTCTGTCTTATGTCTGTTATAGGCCATTTAATCAAATCAGGAAAGTAAAACTGATTCTTAAATACTTAGCTGTAAAATACACAATTAAAAATTGCACTTTTATAGAGACTATAGCTGAAGAGACAGACTCTGGACATCTCAACATATATTAGAGATAACATTTGGGTTTTTTAAATGTTAAATTATTATTTTCTAACAAAATGGGTATGCTGCTGTTCTGCAAATAGGATGTTGCAGGCTGTCAAAGGACTAGCAGGATCTTCACCTGACTGCATTCAGACAGTAGAAAGAGGAAGGCATGAGCAGTAATATTTAAATGTATATACTCAAATCCATAAAGGATTTAGGATGGATGCAGGCCCCTAGTTTAAGTATGAGAAACAAGTCTTCAAAACCACAATGCGATGCTTTAGGCATTTAATACCTGTAGGCACTTGAACTTTCCAGTGCCTTTGTACTAGTACAGGCAATTCTCTTCCAGATCTGTCCCAGCTTGGTAGCACTGAGCAGCTTAATGCATCCTACCTATCTGTCTTCAGCTGGAAACCCCTGCACAGGCATTGCCCCCAGCCAATCCAGAGTGTTCAGAGTGAGAGGAGAAATAGGCATATCTCCTTTTACTAAAAAGAGCAAGTGATGTGACTGCTCTTATGCAGTAACACAAAAGTGATGGTGCTTAAAATATGGAGAACTTGAATTCAGCGCCCTCTTCAGGTCCACATTTAACCTCCTGTGTCCAGAAAAATAGAGATTTTTTTACAGTAGAGTCTTGACCCAGCAAAGTAAATCTGATTTAACAAAATCAGCTATTAGAAAGTAGGAAGGAAGTAGTCTTGAGAAAGGGCTCAGCTGTGATAGTGCTACCCTCTTTGGTAGACTATGAACTGTTGTAGCATTTATGGTTTTTTAAGGTGTTGGTCATAATAAAAGACAGTCTACACTACTGATGTAAGACAGGAAGAAGGAATTTTTCAGAAGACATTTGAATAAAGACGAATAATTTGACAGACCAGCGAAAAATAATCATTGCAGAACAGGAAACAGAATATCTGTGAGTGAAACAGGATGAAATAAAAAATTTCCAAGTCAAATTTGATCATACCATGGCCATGAAATATGTCTGTCAAAAGAAAAGAAACAGCAGTCAAGCACTAGTTGTGCTATGGTCTCTGATTTTCAAAATCTGCAGCAGTTCTTTATTTGGTCTGTGCTTCCTCTTCTTTCTGCTTAGTGTTTTACTGCATCCCTTGCAAGTTATTCTATGAGAATGATCTCCATCCACCTGTGCAAAAGGCAAACCTGTCAGCTGAACAAGGAGCACTTTTATTGGTTAAGCAATATAAGCTCCTCTTTTATTAATACTTTAGTGTCACTCACGCAGTTTTAAAGCTTTTTAATTAATTATTTTGTACTTGGAATTTGCTAACACTCTATCCTGGGTATTTCCAATTTTACTTAGCAGAAAAGAAAGCTACTGACAAAAGATACTAAAAGACTCTTTAAAAATAGAAATTGTTTTTGTCTTCTGGTTCATAAAGTTCAGATGTATTCTTTCTTTGTCCTTTTCAATTCTTATAATGACTCTTAGGTCACTTGCTACAAAATTCAAGTCTGCCTACTGCTAATTAGTAATTTACAAAACATTTTACTGCAAACATTTGCTATCATATACTTTGTAGTAACAAGGAGAAGAAAAAACTTAGCTCTTTAACCACTGCCTAGAGGCAGTACACACTGATGGGCCATATGCACAATTATTATGTGATATGAGAATGGCTGACATGCATGTCTGGATGTTATTTATCTGAGATCATGTCAAGCACAAAATGAGTTTATAGCATGAATGATCACTCCAACTCTGAAATACTGTTGTTTACTGCAATATCTCTTTATTAGATTTTGTGGAGTTCAAAGGAACATGTAGCCCTTTACCAAGTGCACAGAAATTGAGACTGATCCATTATATAAGTTCAGGCCATAACAACAAAAGAAACTACTTTTTACTTCTTTATATTTTGATGTAATTGATGGTAGCTTATATTCCTGCTCCAGGCATGTTGTTGAGTGTAATTTAAATCACATCTTCTAAAAAAAGAAGAGAGACTGATTATAAAAAGTGCTAGTTTGGTTGTCTCTGAACTACTTATAATCTCAAATAAATCAAGTATTTTCAAGTAAAAATACTGTGGAATGAATGGGAAAATCTGCAAAAATAGATTATGTTGATGATAAGCCATCTACCTTTTTTTCCTGTAGCTCAACATTTCTGCACTCCCACCTTTTCCGTCTCAAAGAGACAGTTCTGTGAATATGCAGTTCAGTGTTTATCAAATGGTGGTGGTCTGTGGTCCACAACCAGTCAAATAAAATACTGTCCCAACTTTCCTAAGATTTGAAACCTGATATAGCCCACATTTCTACAGAAGATCTCTTGTTCTTTATGATTCCCCAGTTTCCTAAGGAATCATTCCAGCTGGTGTGCAGTTTTACCAGCCTCAAATGGTATATGTAGAATGTCTGACTGAGCAGACCTAGTGCTAGTGCTCCACTTCTTTATAGACTTCAGCTGAGTTATACAGTGGTGCCTACAAAAACTGAGTAGTCATGCAGTAAGTTTTTCTGTGATAGAAAGTGTGTGTGAGGGTAAAGGGTGAATGAAGTGTGCCAGATAACACCTCTCTTGTTAAAGTTTTTCCATTTTGAATAATTAAGCTAACTTAAGGATAGGAAACTTGGGTCTCTGCTGTCAGTTCAGAGCTCATTCTGTTCTGAGTGTCTTTTATAACAGGTGCAACGCCCCAGACAAAGTGACTGTGGTGGTCTTATGTAAAAAATGCACCATGACCTCATAGTTAAAGAGAAACAAGAACTAAGAAGCTAAATTCAACCTTTACTCCCTGTTCTAACCTACCCATAGACCTTAGCCAAATTCTGCTGTTTTCAACTGCTACTCAGTAATTCATATAGCCCCATCACAGCTCTAGCACTACAATATTTCATAGCAGTAGACTGACCAATGTAACCCTGGTGTTAGGAGTATTAGAGTGACTTTTTTCTTTTGGACATCTCATAGACAAGTTATTTGTGTCTTGCAGGAGGGTTCAGGATTCTGCTTTCCTTGAGGCATTTCTTCCAGTGGATCTCTGTGCATAGACTTTTTATCAAACTGACAATAACCAAACTGCATTCTATTTAATAACTGGAAAATTCTGCAGTAGTGGTGTGCAGAGATTTGTGACACAATATAACCTTCACTGAGCACTACACCATCCTTTAGGCATAGAAAGCTGACAAAGCCTTCTATAAGGCAGTGTTAGCAACTGTTATTCGATTAGGAGACCCTGAGATACTTAACCAAGTGTGCTACCAGAAGTGCCTGAAGTCATCTATATCTGTGTATACATGGACTCTCTATTGAAGAAATAACTTTATGTACTAACATCAAGTACTCTTTAAGACATGTAGGTAAAAGGATATTCTTATCTTATTTACTTTTCCCTTTCCTTTCCTCAGAATCTCTTCCAGTTAAAATTCCAAGAGTGGGAATGTTTCAGAGCATGCCTTCTTTATCTACTGTGAACATCTTTGTCAGTTTCATGTACAAAGCTACAAGTGTACTCACTATAAAAATGAACCCATGAACTTTGTAAAATGTTGCTCTATTTTTGGTCAATTAAGAACATTATTTGAAGGATAGACATTTTTATAAAAACAGCCTGGGAAGTTCCTTGTAATTTCATTGTGATTTTGCAGAACTAATCTAACCAAACAGGCTATTGTGAAGTTGAAACAACTATTAAATTTGAAATGGGAGGAATCTGATCATTAATTTCTGTTCATCCTCTCATTCTTCTAGTGCATTTTATTACATTATGTCAAAGTTTCCTGCTTACTAACATTGGGAAAATCACAACTTCTCCCTCCCAACTGAATTTCTGTGCAGATAAGCTGTAATTTAAACTGGGAAGTGTTGCCATGCTATTTTAAAGTTAGAAAAACTTCATTATCACAGATGAAATAACATTTTCATAATTTAGTCTTTAGATTAATTATTTCTTATATCTTTTTTTTTTTTTAATATGATTACATATTTAAATGTTGAGTTAGCATCTTGCTTCTGTTTCAGTGCTTCTTTATTAAAATGCTGCTTTTCCAACCATGACATTTCTGCTGGGGTGCATTAGTGGGTTTAGTATTAAATGTCCCTGTTGCAGTGAAAAGGCATAAAACTTAAGTGTATAAAATTACATTGCATATTAAGAGAGCTGCTTCTTACAGTAAAGTTTTTAATTGTATGTATCTTAATTACTCTAAACTTCTTTTTAAATGTTATATCAGAAGAGAAAGAAAAAGTAAAAGCTCAGAAGTTACAGTCATCTCTGCACCCTTATTTAATGTGCTATGTATGACAATCATTTTTTTTATGGTTTTGCAAAGAACAGCATAACAAGTATGTAGACTCTATTTTTTAAAGTGGTTTCATTCATTTCAACAGATATATCTATCAACATATATTTCTGTTTTTTCTCTCCCACAAACTTTCTCTTTCAAAGTCTCCCATTCCCCAAATCTGAAAAGTTGAGACAATTTCCTTTTTCTCTGCTGTTACATGCAATGATATCATTGCAGTTGTGGTATGAAAAAGATCTTTGTATGGTCACTCTCAATATTCATTTGCTGTTCATGAGCCAATTCTGCCACACACGAATGGTTCAAAGTAACGCAGTATTGGAAGAACAAATGAATAAAGTAGAAAGGGTGGCTAACAAGCTGTAAAGATAATCTGCCTAGGATGACACAGTTCCCCAGGTCCATCTAAATAATGATAGTCTTCCATTGTAATATACCAATCGGGTAGAAATATTTTTAATGCTAATAATTATGTGAAGAACTTCCTATTAAACTACAGGGTAAATTAGGAAAGCTGTGTATTTCTACTTACAGTGATTTAAAAGTGTCATTGCTTGTGCAGTAGCATATGTCTGTCTTGTCATGTGTGCAGATTTGCATACAGAACTTTGCCTTATTAAGCATGGAAATCAAATGCAAAAAGTGTGTTCCTTTAACCTAAGAAAATCAAAGTTTTTTTTCTGTATCAGTTCTGGGTCAAGACTGATAATTTCACTGTTGTGTTTGTACTGCATTGAACATACAATTAGCAGTAGTTCTTCTCTTAAATAAATACTAATAGAATTTTCAGGTTAAATACTTAGGAAGTATCTTAATTTTTTAAGAAATCTGTGTTACGGATTGCAAGCTAAACATTTCGTAAATGAGTAGCAGCCTGGGGAGTCTCAATTTTTTCTCTTCATATTGCTTTGATTTTTAGAAAAAGTTAAGCATCTTTCCCTTTCAATGGTAAGATATTTTAATCTTTCTTAAGCTCAGTGTCTACAAAAACAAACACTCAAACAGTTACTAATAAACAAAAATGTATTTTTATGATTTTATTACTTGAAATTACTTTATACTGACTAGCCAGGAGAATTCTGCATATTCTGGTTTTATTGCTTCTCTGGATAAATTACTGTTCTCTTTTTGAGATATAATTTATATCACAGTGTATGTAGCAGGAGTATTTTCATAAATGTGGAAACTGAAAGAAATATAGTTATGTTTGCTTTTAATAAAGAAATCTATCATCTTAATGTACTGAGAAACTAATATGAAAGGAAAAGCTAGCTTTTTGTAAATAGTAATCTTGTTTTCTTTGTTCTGATATTTATCAGTAGCCAAGACTTAATTTTAATGGTATTCTCTTTATGTTTTAAAATATTCTTATATGTACCAAATCAGACACTCGCACAGAAATTTTCTTTCTTTCATTGTGGCAAAGCTATTTTGAAAAACCTTCATCTAGTGCCAGTAAGAGTTTTCTACTTATGTTTACCCTTTCCTGATTATTGCATATTTTAACACCAAGCTTCGGACTAATTAAACGGGGGTGATATTCTTGCAGTTTCTATAATTATTCAAAGAGTGGAATTCTGCTAAAATTTCTAATAGTGGGAAGTTGGTCCTAATCATCATTCTGAAGGAAAAAGCAAAATTTTTCAGTAGTTTGATGAACTCAAATATTTTCATTCAGTTTGCTGTATTTTGGACTTACATGAACAGACTTAAAATTTTAGTCCATCAGAAATTTAAATCATTACCAAATAATTACAAATTTCATAAAACTTCCAGTTATTCTATTGATATAATAAAAGATAAACAATAATATAAATAATACAGTTCAAATTTTAATATGTAAATGTTAAAGAATTTTAAGTGAACTTCTTAAATTTTACTGCCTTATTTCTTTTGTTTTTAATTTGCTTGAGGAAGACAGATATTAATATGAAACATAGTGTCTAATTATAAAATGAAGTTAAAATTAACTACTGCACAGAAGGGTCCAGAAACTTTAATTCAACAATATTCATAGTATAATTCCAAGTAAAATCAAATAAAGTGAAAACTTTGAAATGCAAGCTGCCTATTCTCTTTTGTGCATCCAGGAAACTGAGTCCACAGTTCTGTAAACCAAGAATATAAGTAATCTAAAACCTTAATTCTTCCTTCCTGGAATAGGCTGCTGCTATTTAGAAATACTTGGAAAGGACTCCAGTTGAGTTTCATTAGGAATAAGCTATACTTAGTGGTGTAATGATTGTTTGGAGGTTATAAAACATTGTTATGAGAAAACTTAAAGATTTTTTCCTGAATTGTTAGGGCCTTTGATTCCCATGCCCCCTTCCTTTTCCATTTGTGTATGGTTGAAAGAAGGATAGCACATATTATGACTCCAGACAACAAATTTAGTGTTAGTGAGCTGAAAACATTCAGATGAACACTTCATGTATGTTCTGGGGGATGCAGTCACCAAATATTGGGTTAGATGGCATAGAGTTGTCCGAAACAAATGTGAGGTAAAAAAGATGTCATAAAATTTAGCGGATAGTGAATTAGCAAGATTTAGCATTTAGTAGTGATGATAGTTTTTGTTTATTGTAGCACTGTCCCAAGCTTTGAGTGCAGGCTGTTGCTCCTATTCTTTAAAAAGAGTATTTCATAACTGTAGGAAAAAAAAAAAAAAACAAAACCAAAACATTTCCTCTCTCATGATTTATTTTCTTAGAAAATAAATTACAATTACATACTTCTTTAACTATGGAAAACTTCTATCTATCTGGTGGAAAAGAGTAAAACAATAGAGTTTAAAAACAAACTTTCCTGTCTGCTCACAGTGTTCTTGTAGACTGAGCACTTTTGTACAAGTGTTATTGTTAGCTCAGTAAAGTATCTAGTTTGTCTGTGTATCTACTGTTGGTAGCTCCTTAGTTTGTTCTTGTGCTGCCAGCTTCCTTCCACAGTGTTTCTTAGTCATCATTCTTCATCCTGGATCCAGAAGGCTTTTTATTCCAAGCCTACTCTGTTGTTCTCATGGATGGCATATACTCTCAGTTCTCCAGACTCTAGCCCAGAGTCAAGGCAGCAGGATGCGGTAATCAGGCAGATCACTTTTCTGCTGCTCAACAGTACAACCTGTCAATGATGAGCGCAAAGCTATATGTAAAAGGCATGCCTAGAGATTTACTTTACATTTATGGTTGAAAGTACAACACCATTTGTAAAGCCAATCTCCAGTTAGTTCATAGCATAACAGTCTTCAGTATGGTGTGGCTACCCTTCTCCCTACATCCACTGATTGTCTGATTTTACTAATGTAAAAAACTACTACATCTTCTGACATTTACTTTGCACATTTCAGAAGACAAGCCATGTACTTAACTTGTAAAGTGAATGTGTTGAAAAATAGCAATCGATTGTATTGACATCTGAAAGAAACAGGGATTAACACGATATATGTTTTTATTTTAGCTTTAAGGAAATCAAAGTTAGGAGAGGGGAATATTATATTTATAAGAAGAGTACTATTAACAGTGTATGCTTTCTTTTCTGAGTTTTTTTATCTTAATCTGCACTTAAATTTACTGTCACCAAATGCTTGAACCTATCTAGAGCTTGGTTTCGTAGCTCTTCCTAGATAGTTAATTACAAGTTTACTAGACATTATAGTCTGTAGAATAATTTTGTTAAAAAATAGGAGAAAATTCATTAAGCATCAAATTTTAGTGTATTTTTCTCTGTGATACAATTTATAATACTCAGGTATATAAGTATTCAGACTCAGATACTTATGCCATGACTGCTTATGTTTGCAGGGAGTTTAATTTCTCTGTTGAACATAAGACTTGTTAATGTGATAAATTTTCAAGCATTTATATCTAGTGAGATATGAACTCTGATGTCCATCTAAAATAAAATCAAAAATCAGTTTTGGAGGAAGTCACTTCTAAGGAGGAATCAAATGTTGCCAGTAAATGTCAAACTAAATTCTAAGAGTTGCTAGAATAGGATTACTAGATTTTCAGAACTGACTGATTTAATTTTCTTCGTCATGGAGACAGATGAATTAAGGAGAGAGAACTAAACAATTTTTTTTTTTTTAATTACCTTAAAGTTTGAATACATAAAAATACATAAAATTTTCTTCACTGTGAGGGTTACAGAACACTTGAACAGGTTGCCCAGAGAGGTTGTGGAGTCTCCTTCTCTACATACTTTCCAAACCCACCTGGATCTGTTCCTGTGTGTCATGCCCTGGGTGATCCTGCTCTGGCAGGAGGGTTGGACTTGATGATCTCCAGAGGTTCCTTCCAACCCCTACCATTCTGTGATTCTATGAAAATAGTGAAACATAACAAGTATTCCAGTAACATTAGAAGGATAGCTGTTATGAAATAAAATAAATCAGAGCTTGGAGAGGAAAAATAAATATGTTGTTCTTTATTTCTTTATTTTCTTATTTATTTTACTAGGCTATGTATAAAGTAAAGTAATATTTTTTTATTATTATTATTTAGCAAAAGGTTCTTGTCATTTTGTGCAGGAAAGTGATATCACTGCTTTAATAGAACTTGGGATATTTTTGACATAGCCAACTTTTATTGTTATTCAATATTTTAACAACACCATTTCTTATTACACTCTCTTGCGTGAAGACTTGCCCTTTGGGTTTGCCTCCTTCAAGAAGACATTGATTTCTTGTTTCACTCCAGGCATCAGAAGAGCCAGAGATATGGAATTTTCTAGAATTTTCTATTCCTTCCTCATAAATTGATTCCTTCATCTTTTTGTTTGTCTGTTTATTTGTGTTTCTTTTGTCTCATGGTTATCTCTGAATTCTATACAGTTTATAAATGTTTATCTGGAAGGTAGTTACTTGAACCGAATCCTGAACAAAGTATTATTCCACCAGCAATGCCCAGAGGCAACTGTTGTTTGCTTTGTCATGAGATATTCTTGCATACTCAGCCCTAAATTGGAAAGTGTTTGCTCTCCTTTGCAGTCATCTGACACTGAAAACTGAGTTCATTATCACATGCACAAGTCTGTTACATTTCTGAGGCTGTCCATCAGGCAGGTCTTTCTATCACACTGATAATCTATTCTTCACATGATCATCTCCTCTTACGCTGTCAGCTCCCTCTGTTTCCAAAGTGACATCTTATTTTACATTTGTCTTTCTAGAGCCATGATTTGACAGTATAGATGAAGCATCTTCAGCTCCTAGTGATTACTATGCAAATGGGGATATTTTATGCTTGCAAAAGAATGACTGGGACTAAGGTGTAAATGATTTTGTTTGGATTGTCACTCTTACTGATGCTAAGCTTCTGTCATATTTTTGTCACGTGTTTATTCCCTTCTAATAAGGTAATTAAGATAACTGGAAAGATCTGTAATTGCATAATTTTTTGCTTTATACTTTAGAGAAGCAGTCAAAATTTTAAATTGTACTCCTTGCAGTCCTTCAGACTGTCTCCAAATCTGACCAAATTTGCAGTCAGACCAGTTGAAATAATACTGACGTTTCATGGAGTGCTAGATGAGAAGCTCAGTTAAAATGAACATATAATGCACATGCTTTCTGTTTTCCCTTCATCTATTCATGTAATTTCTGAGAGAAAATACTAATTTCTACACCTGTCTCTACTGAGTTGTGCTAATGAAAGTGAAGTAACAGGTGTAGGACATTCCCACTAAGTGTATGGTGCTTATTTACAATAAGCTAAGTTACAATGACATTTCATTTTGTGAAATGTAGATTTAATGTTCACTTTGGAAAGATGTTATTTATTGACTGGAACACTTGTGTGTGGGTGATGATTTTGTATAAGACTCTCTGGTTGATTTCAGGTGAAATTATCTCTGTGCTCTGTGTTTACTTAGTTTTAAAATGAATGTAGTATAATAATCACATGTAAAAGCTCAATTCATATTTACTGAATTGTTTCCTCAGACAAATAAGAATTTCACATTTGTCTGGATTTTGGTTAGTTTTGTGCTAGAATGCACAGCTTAACAAATATGTGCAAAAGCTCTGACTAAATTGCCTCTTAGAATGACAAAAGAAGGATGACTTAAATTATCTAATGTAAGTTGCTGTGCTCTGTAAAATATAGCTGTAACTTTTATACATATGAATTATTATTCCTCTTGACAAACAGGTGCAAATAAATTTGAATTTTTATTTCTTCCCATTAATAAGAAAGATTAATTTAACAAAAATGAGGACTTGAGCAGCTCTGTGTATATCTCAGGACTAATGGAAGCTTTTCCACATAAAGAAGTTGGTGATCTGACAGCTTTTGTGATTGGTAGATCCCTCATAAAGGCAACTGTAAGGTAGATAGAATGGCTTTATCATCTTTCTGACAAGTAAACTGCTGATAGCATCCCTTGATGGTGTTGTTTATGACATGGATTCACCAAACACTGTCTCATTTACTTGAAAATGTCAGCAGCTGGAATGGGGAACAAGCTGGTGACTAGTAAGTCTGAATTAATTGCAGCCATTAATTTTAATTGGGATTCAAAATGTTCCAATTTGGTGTACATTTAAATTACTAATTAGGTTTCACTCTGTGTATATCTCATATGAAGCAATTACTGCTAATTCATCTCTGAGATAAATATCTCAAAAGCAAACAGAAGAAAAAAATTGTATGCATTTAAAGTTGACAATCCCTTTATTTGTCACTTCTTAGTAAGATTCTGTAAGGACTGGACTGAATTTTAAATTTTTTTTTTTTAATCATTTTAATAAAATCCATACCTTTTTTCAGAAAACATGTTACTTATTTTTTAGTACACTATGGGACAAAGCTTAAATGCTTGCAATTTTTTGATTTGGTTTTCTTTGTTTGTCTTACTTTTTTTATAAGAGATTTTACACAAAAACTGTCTGAAATCACTTAACTTTTTCACCTTTTTGGAAAAATCAGCCATCCAGTCATGGAGTCTCAGTAACCTAGATGGCTACTCCAGACACTTTGAATGAAAATAGGATTTTGCAAAAAAGGAATAGTTTGTTAACAGTGCACTGGCTGAATTATGACTAGAAAAATGTCTGACAAAAATATTTCAATAAGCAATAACTAAATAAAAAGAATAAATAATGAAAAAAAAAAAAAGTATAAAAGTAAAAATAGCAAAAAAAGACCCTGAGATTTTTCTAAACTCTTGAGAGGGCTTTAGTAACATGTTTTGCCCAAATACTATTTATTTATAAGTAATAATACAGTTTACCACTGTAAACAGCTCATCATATCATACTTGTCTCACAGTAATACTGAGAAATGGATCACCCAGTTGAAAGAACGAACTAAGAATAAAAAGATTAAGGTCAAAATGTGTGAGGGTATTTGGAGATACTGAGTAAAGCCTGAAAAACTAAAGAAGTCTTCCTTCCCAGTCATTTCCAAGAAGTAAAATTAAAATAATAAGATATTCTGTATTACAGAGCCCACCATATTACTTGCATATGGGAGTTTTATTTTATAGCAATATGTCTGTCAAAAAGCTAATCCTTCTCTTCAGTTGCCCACCTGCTCATTTTACTATAGTGGCATCAAAATTTATTTTTTTATTTTACAGTTCCCTCTCCTTTTTTTTTTTTGCTAGCAGCTTAGCTGATCCTACAGATCCAGGAAAAATCAGATGTTAAGAACAGAAGATCAGGCATTTGCAAGAGGGCAGATAACAGCAAAGTATCATTTTTCTGCTTAAAAAGTAAACAGAATGAACTCTGTTTCTACTCCCAGTTTATCCACTTCATTTTTACAGTTTGTGTCTAATTTTACTAGAAACAAGGTTGCAAAAAATTTATAATCTGTTTTCTGATGCTAAGCTGCTTACATCTAGCAAAACATTTTTGTTCTCTTGACAATTTTGCTACTTCTCTGTCTGATGAATCATCTGGCTATATTCAGCATTTATATCAACATAAAAGAAAAACTTACATTGCCATCTTGGAGACAAGTTTGAAACAAAAGTTTTCACTATTTTAGCTAGTAGTACTGTTGATAGTTCTACAGTTACTAGCCTGAAATTTATGCACTGAAATGAGAAATACACCAAACACTAAGCTTCTGTTTCTTTAGAGTGGACTGTTGTCTGTGATAGTCCATATTTATGTGA
Organism: Megaceryle maxima; assembly: GCA_024605025.1. Classification (NCBI taxonomy): domain Eukaryota; kingdom Metazoa; phylum Chordata; class Aves; order Coraciiformes; family Cerylidae; genus Megaceryle; species Megaceryle maxima. The sequence goes on from JANHGN010024446.1 coordinate 25,175, forward strand.
ATATTTCTTATGAGAGCTGAATGAAACTAAGAATGTAGTATCTAGTACCCCTTAATGAATTTGTACATTTCTATTTTTTTTAATCCTATCTTAGGATGAAAACTTTCAAAAACATTAATATTTTTTGGAAATCCCAGAAAGTTTAAAACATCCAGATATCATAGTGAGAGATTTAGACTTTTTATTTTGCTGAAGACATTTTTTCCATAATGCCATAATATTTTATAGGAATTATAGTCTTGCAACTGATGCCATCTGTCTTAAGCCTGCTTCCTGGACATAGTTTATGATAGCTTCAATTACTTGACTTTCATAATTTATTATACAGGTAGATCAATGTATAGCTGTATTTGCAGAATGGCAAATAAAGTCTTCTAATAAATTCAGACCAAAGGAAAATGAGGGTCTAACTACTGACAGTATAACTTTGATAAAATAGGGAAATGCACTTTGTCTTACTGGAGGTTTTAAAACTAGAACTAGTTCAGAACTGATTATGAGTTAGAGTATTTTTAGTCATGGTAAAATCAAACTGTGATGAAAAACTTCTAGAAACATTTTTAAAAAGCATGATGTTGGAATGGAAAATTTCAATTCAGAAATAAATTTCATAAAATTGTAATAGTTGAAATTTCTAGACACTTTTTTCTTTCAAGTCTGTAAGATACCATGTAAAGTATACCCATTCATGGATTCTACACAAAATTTAATGTTAGTGTAAGTTACACCATCTTTCCTGTTTCAAGTTACTTTATTTAATGAAATTTTTATTGTTTGGTTCTGAATTGAATTTTTTTTTTTTTTTTTTTTTTTTCCCATACCGTCACTTTGGTTAACCACTTAGGAATATCACTGTCACCAGCTGAATTCATCTAATAACTTCTTATATAAGTTGTGAATTAGAGCACACGGTCATGCTTTAGCTTCAATTAATAATAAAAAAAAAGTCTTTGTCTTAGAGCAGAAGTAAGGGGAGAAAAAATAAGGGGAGGGTTGGTATCATCGTTCTTGGTTTTCATCATTCAGCTTCAGTGTGGAGCAGGGAAAGCATCTCTCAGTACTGGTAGAGCTTATGGTGTATACTATTCTCTTTATATATTGTTTCATTTGTGTTATCATTATTACTGTTGTTTTCTTCTCTGTGTCGTTTTATTAATCTGTCCTTATCCGAACCCATGAGGTTTCACCTTTTTTCTCCCTATTCTCCTTCCCATTCCACAGGAGGTGGGGTCTGTGGGAGGTGGGGGGGAGGGGAAGGGAGAGGGAAGAAGTGAGTGAGAGGCTGCATGGTGTTTAGTTGCTGGCTGAGGTTAAACCACAAAAGCCTAGCATTTAATTTTTGATCATGCATAGCAACCTAATATTTTATGTTGTCACTTTAGCTTAAAAAAATTCAATTGCCTGTAATCCATAATTGCACTGCTTTAAATCTTAATAAACCTGGACCCAGAATTCTTGATTTCTTTGATAAAAATGGGAAGCCATCAATAACATGATGTCAGAATTCTTCCAGTCATTAATATAAGAAATCAAGAACAATTATAGTCTGGAGGATCCAAAAGATTATTTATTCAACTTTGCCACTGACTGCAGTGATCTTGAGAAAGATAATCAACTACTAAGCCACAAACACTTGCTGTTGGTGTTTCTGTTTTACTTCACAGGGTGCTGATAGTATTTTTTGTTGGACTGTATGGTCTTTCAATGTATTAAGCTAAATAGAAACAGCATTTAATGCATTTTATTTCAACCTATATATCAAAAAGCTTTCATCACTCATATGTAGATACTTTTACTTGCTATGGACAAAACCAAAATGTTCTCTCCTGTGCATAAGAGGCCAAGGAGCAGTGCTGTTGAGGATGCTTTAAAAATGTATGCAGGTCTTGAGCTGGTCCTTTCTTGTGTCTTGACAAGATTGTGCCTCCAGAAAAGTAAGGACATGATTGCTGGTGAGGAAAAAGAGAAACAAAAAATACAGAGTCTTTAATTCTTTAGTAGTGGGGTATTGCTGTGGAATCCATGTTTACTTTTGGAAAATATCATACCAACGTGCCAAAGTGAAGTGTACAGTGGTTTTATTCAGATAAATATTAGATAACTAGTTATTACACAATTACTGTTACTGCATACAAATCTAGTGGATCCAGCCCAGATGGGTCTGGAAGCATGTTATAAAACAGTCTGTTACAAGCCACAGAATTACTGGCTGCAAGGCTACACCCTGATTTGGTTCTGCTATGCAGATCCTTACTCTGAACTTTACTTTCAGTTTTCTTTATTTTACCATTAATCTGTCAACTGCCAGATTCTCTGTCTTACCTCTCCTCACTTTGATCCTTTCTGTGAGTCTCTGTCCTTCCAACAGTACCTTCCAGTCTTAAAGTCTTCCTTGATCAGAGTCAACCAACTATATGGGTGTCTTTCAGTAATGTTTTTTTGAGCAGTTGTGAAATTTAGCCACATTGCTAGTGTCTGGTAGCAGTCTGGAAGACACTGTTTGTTAGGGCATTGCTTCCCTAGCATACACTGAATTAGTCCATCAATTTTCTTACAGCTCTAGGTCTGCTTCTTGTACTGTCAAGTCAGGCCACAGATCAATGTGTTCTTTGTAGCAAGAGAATAAATTAGCTTTTCCAAAATCTTTTGATAATTCTGAACACAGAATAGTACCGACTCTAGAAGATCTGTAGGAGTGACTGGGAAATCTTCAAGTATCTGATTTTTTCTTATGCATTCAACTTCCTTTGAAAGACTATTCCTTTGGCTAAATTTAAGGTTCAAAAGCCCAGTCAATACAAGTCTTACAGATGTTCATTGAAATACCTCTGTAGAAGCCTCATGTCCCAGCACATTTCCAGTGCATTTTCATCTTTAGATTTTTAATTTTTTTTTTAGAGTTGCTTCTGTGATAGACTTGCTTATTAAGTTCCCACTTCCTAATTTAAGGTCTTAAGATGGCCTTTTTTGATAAATATCTGGTCATTTGAGCTGTCTAATGTAAACACAAAGAAAGTCTGAATATCCTTCTTTGCTCCCTGAGTGGACAACTTAATTTGAAAGGGATGTTTTTATATCGGATTGATATTGAACTCTAAATTTCAGATTGAATGACCATTTCTTTTGGTTTTCCTTCCTGGTCTATGCTCCCTTCCCTTAAATCTAATGAAGCTACACTTGTCACATAGTGTATTTTATAATTTTCTGCAGTTTTATTTCTTTTGTAGTGGCCTAGTTATGATATAGTTTCTTAGGAGTTTTCACTATATTGGCAAAATATTTAAAAAATATGGAATATGGAGATATAGGATTTTTTTTTTCCTACTTATTATTTCAATTTAGAAATGCTGGAAATTTCTGTCATACTTTGCTAAGAACATAATCAAAAAGCTATTTTAAACTCTTGGCCATCTTTCTTGTCAACCAAGATGTACAGACAAAAATATTATTTTATCCTTTATATATATCATATAGGTTTAAGCTAAGTAAATACTAATAAAGCCATAGAAACAGTTAACTTAAGGAAAGAAATGTGAAACAAATATCTCTTCAGGTCTTTTTTTCCTCTGCAAAAGTGTCTTCACAAAAATTAGAAATTTTTGTTGTTGAAAATTCTAATTGTGTTGCTAAATTTCCAATAAGTTAAAGTGCTATATATTCTCTTCCTTCAGTTTATAATCTGCTGTAAGTGTTCAAATGTTGACATTGTTCAGGATCATTTTTAATCTAAATAATCCATATATTTTACTTACAGTGTAATCCTTCTTAAATCACCTGCCTCAATAACCTGCTTAGACTATGCCTAGATCAAGTATGCAAGAGTCTTCTAGCAGAAGCTTAATAATTTTTCATTTTCCGAATAATATCTTTCTGGTTAGACTTTTACTAATAAATAATACTTGGCCTGGAAGTGAGTTAAATAAGTAGCTTAAGGTCTAATAAAGTAGCTTAAAAGGTCTTGATATAAGTAAATAATTCAGTATTTACATTTCTTCCCTATTCCTTAACTGTAAGTTAAACTACATCATGTGAACAGGATTTAGTAATTCTTTATGCAGATACTTTTCAGAGGGAAAATCTTTGAAGGATGGATGAAAAACTCTTCATGGATAAACCTCTAGAATTACAGAGAACTCCAAAATTTTAAAATGTGTCCAAACTAATTATTTTATTCTGACAAGTAATATGGATGTCTTTCAAGAGCTAGACTTTCTGATTCATGAACTTTCAGAGGATATGATTATTTTTTAGGGAAGTATCACTATCTGTTTACTTGTTTCTTAATCTCCCTGATGAATATACCTTAACACATCAGCAGCTAGTTGACTGCATTGTGGTTATTTTTGGAATATGATGTTCTAAAGCAAAGCTACCAGCTGGACACATTTTTAATTAGTTCTTTTTCTGTTTGGTTGGTTTTTTGGCTTTGTTTTTGGTTTTGGTTTTTTTTAGCAAAGCTGAGCCAAAATTTCTCATCATAGCAAAAGCTTTGACAGTCATTATAGAGTATTAAGCTAGGCTGAGGGTTGGGGAAGAGATCCAGTCAATGACTAAATGATAGACTATTAAGGAATGATTTGAGTTTAGATCTGAAGGCTTAGTGTCTAGCACCTCTTTTTAACATCATTTTTTTTATTTCAGTGAAGAGTCAGCTGCTTTGTTCTAATTGTCTCATGATGTTGCATGCTTTCTCTGATTCTGCTGATTTCAAGCAAGGAGATCAGAAAGGACTTTCTGGGCAGATGGTGGTGTTGACTCTGAGTTGTAATTCATATGCAAGCTCTGTCCAGAATTATATTTGTGCCATATGCACTGGCTTTTACATTCCCTTTGGAAATGGTTTTAAGTACAGGAACAAACAAGATCTCAAAATATGTCATTTTCCTTCCCCCTGTGGTTATACTAAATGCACCTCTGCAAGGTGTTAATGGATGAGGTGTCTCAAACCTCATGTCACATCTTCATAAGTGTGAGGCCAGCCTCAGCTGTTGGGGAAAGGTCTCCTAGGAGAAGTAGTTATGCAAAAGATGGAAATTAACTTATGTTATGAGATTAAATTGAAATGAGATATGTAAATTTTAGTTGATATTTAGACCCAAATACACTACATAAATTGTCCTCCAAACATCTGCCCCTCTAAAATGTATAATTTAACAGAAAGCAGGAATATTTGTCTTTTTATGAGCTGTATTATTAGACTACTTCCTTCTTTTAGTAACATGTATTGTGCTGGTTGTGCTTATAATAAATAATTCATTATACGCAAAAGTACAGAAGGCAAATACACAAATTGTGATATTCAAACAGTATACTCAGAGTGTAGTTTATATTCAAAGGGTAGGGCTTTAGTTTAACAGCAAATCAACCAAAGGTGTTGTAAATATATAAACAGGCTACAGTATAGAAAGTACTCACTAACTGATGTAATCAGGGAGGAAAATCCTCTGTGCAGATTAAACCATATTTTACCTCTACATGTGACTCTTCAGTTTCCATGAAGCTTAACTGCAGAGGTAAAGCAACCAGACAAGACCATCAGGTGAAACTTAATCTTAGTCATATTTTTAATATAGAACCAATTATTTTAGAAGTAAGATGTCATTTGCCAGACTTCTTACAGTTTATGTGTTAAATCCTTGACTCTGTCAAAAGAGGATTAGGGAGTCCACTCCTGACAGTTTTACAGGTCATGTGAGGATTTCTCTGTTACAGGTAAATTTCACATATTCTAAATTAACTGCTCTGGTATTTCACTACCCTTTTCACAAAAGCCTCTAGTAATAAAGTTATAGCAACAGCATCTTAGATAGAATTAATTCCAACAGACTATTCCTAACTATATTGTTATAAGACATACCTTTTTCATTTTTCATTGAAAAAACTGTAATGATATATTTTTCCTGTTAGAAATGTTGAAATGCTGGCCCCTTGGATGTCTGTTTTGGAAATCCTTCCTTCCTTCCTTCCTTCCTTCCTTCCTTCCTTCCTCCCTTTCTCTCCCCCTCCTCTCCTCTCCCCCCCCTCTCTCCCCTCCTGCC
>JANHGN010024447.1:0-25766 GCA_024605025.1 Megaceryle maxima
GTACTGGAAGGTGGCTATTAGATCTCCCCGGAGCCTTCTCTTCTCAAGGCTGAACAACCCCAACTCCCTCAGCCTGTCCTCATAGGAAAGATGTTCCAGCCCTCTGATCATCTTTGTTGCCCTCTTCATTTTCAATTTCAGCGAGTGTTCCTACAAAATCCAATCTAAACATAGCCCAGTGTCCTGGAGATCCATATTCAACAGATGAAGGACAAGACGCAATTTTATGAACAAGAACAAAACAGACCAAAGCGTATGTGTCCTACGTATGTAAAGCACATGCTTCTCATACGTACTTTTAAATCTTATAACAAAGGAAGGTAGAGATTCTAAAAAATCATAAAAATAATTAGAAATGTAAAAATTTTAAAAAAAATAAAAATAAAAATAAAAAATCAATATTAGAGCATCTCAAATCCTGGTGCCTGTGCCAGGTACTGGGAAAATCATAATTGTCTTAAAATTAAATTATTGTCTGTTAGAAAAAAAAGTCTTTCAGAGAGCCTCTTAAACTTTCTGTCAGAGGAAAAGTTGATTAAAAAATGGATTGTTGATGGAATTTTTGAGCACTGAAATACTTGCACTAATAGATGAAATTCAAGAAAATATTCTTGGGACTTTATAACCTTACACACTTGAAAGGTGCCACTTACATTTAAATTATGTTAGCATTTTCAGTCTGTTCATTATAATCCACTACTTCCTTTTGCTCCTTTATAATCTTGAAACAAATGTCTCAGTTTAGAGAAGAAATACACTGTCTTATTAAGTGGCCAAATGTCTATGGTGTATAAGCATAAGACCCTTAAAATTATTATATTAAAGAAAAAGGCAACAAATTCTTGCTACTTAAATGGTGTTTCCAAGTTTTTCCTGTGATGAAATCCAGATGACTTACATTTTGTATATCACAAAGGAAACTGGATAGTTTATTTTAAGCTCAAAATAGAATTGATTGTTCTGATGGCACGACCTGATTTGTTCCTTTTGGACAGTACTTTGAAGCATGACTAGGAGTTTATACACTTCCTTAATCAGCCAACACTTTAAAATTCAATCCTTCTGAAGAGAGTAGATCAAACTACTTAGAGGTTAAAAGGTGTTAATCATATACTTCAGTTGTTTTTCTGGTTTAAGTACTGATTTCCTTCAATGAAGAAGCCATCAAAAATATTTTGTTGTTTGCTTGTTCTTCCCAAGTATTTTTGTGAGTGAAAAATCTCTTAAAATACTGCTTTTTACCATGTATATAGATTTTGTCTTAGAGGGCCAGAGAAGAAAAATGGCTATCTCTGTAAAAGAATATTTCTAAAAAATAAAAGCAAGCTAATTCCTAAGGTCCATAATGCAGTGAGTCTTTAATGCAAAGAAACGGAAAATTTATTCAAGTCAAACTAAATGAACACTACATAACCAATATATGCATTGTGTAACCACTGAGAAACCACTCATTCTGAGGTGATAAGACTTCCTTTCTAGTACTAATCCTAACCTAATTTCACAACCTTTTTACACAGATACAATAATCATTTGTGATTGTCGGTGAAAAGGAGGGATGGATGTGAAAATCCCTTTCTGCATTTTCAGAATTTAAGTCTATGAATATACAGAATACATTTTACAATGTGCATTATCCAAGGCTACACTATCATGATAGGTACTTTGTATATCACTACCATGATATCAAATATTGCATACATACACTTTAATGCTTATGTATTTTGACTGCCTCAAGCTCGTATCTGACTATAAAAGAACATTAAAATATTTGAAAGATCTGATATATAGATTTTAAAAGTCTTTAAAGCTTTTTAAAATAGCAGATTTTCTCCACAGCCTATGTAGCGTGGCCTCCCAAACTAAAGCAAAATAACACAGAAGAAATATCTAAGATTTGTGTATTCTGAGGAACATGATTTCCTCATCCTACATCCATACACATGAAACAGAAATCTATCTCAAAAGAATAACAAAGCTTTTTGTCTAATTTATGAAGAAGTAATCCAAGTTTTGCTTAGTTCCATCAAACTGAGTACAAATCAATTCGACATTTTTGATTAGACATATGTATTAAAAACTTCACATACTGGAATGAATAGGTTTTATTACATTTACACCCTTTTCTGATCTTCTAGGTTCAGTTGCAGTCATTGGAAGTCTGTATAAAAGTTCTGATATAAATCAGCTGAAGTACGTAAAGCCAGTTTTACATCAGACTCCACATCTGCATCATTAGAGGCTTGCTTTAATTTTATTTTTACTGAACAGAAACTATATCCTAAATTATTTTGCTCTTTACATTAACTTTTGAGGCTCAAGGCATTGATGTTTCTGAGTTCCTTAGTGGTAGATCAAATTTAGAATAGAAGAGAATCATAAAATATTTCGGGTTGGAAGAGATCTTTAAAGGTCATCTAGTGCAATCCCCCTGCAGTGAGCCCCATCCAACCTGACCTTGAATGGTTCCAGGAATGGGGCATCTACCATCTCTCTGGGCAACCTGTTCCAGTGTTTCACCACCCTCATTGTAAAACATTTCTTCCTTATATCTAGTCTGAATCTACCCTCTTTTAGAAATTTAAAGCCATTACCACTTGTCCTATCGCAACAGGTCCTGCTAAAAAGACAGTCCCCATCAATTTGATAATTGACATCAATTTAAATCCCCTCATTTACTCCTTTGGAAATGGTTTTCTGTGCTTCATTATACACTGCAATCTACACTTTTAGTTTCTCTCCCCTTTTGCATCCCATCCCCTAATTGCCACTTGTGGGCATGTTCTTCTTAAATACAAGAGTGTAATAGGAGTAAGTCTGCCTAACTATTCCCAATTAAAGTTACATAACAGGAAATTAAAGTATTTAGCTCTGGAATTAACTAGGTGTATTACTGACATTGCTAAAAATCCTGCAACAAGTACATAACAAAAGTGCACTTCTGGGTAAAACACTCTCTCAGCTGAGCATGTGCTGGTACTCTGCATGCTGCTGTTGGAGCTCTTGTGAAATTACTCATAGGTGGAAAGTGGTAACTTCAATAAAATTAGTTAATCAAAGAACTGTGCTGTAGAATATATGGTAATACAGCTATCACAGATGGATTTTTTTTTTTTTTTTTTTTTTTAAAAACCAGGAATGAAAGCCAAAAGATGCCAATAGTAACCCCCTTTTCATGGCAATGGTTAATTCCCCAAAGGTGAAAATGAAAATATTTTCAGTTAATATTTATGCACACAAACACATGCACACATTACAGATGAAGAAAACGCATTATGCAGTAATTTTGGGGATAATTGCAGTAATCTCAGGGATGCAATAGGGATACTGAACTAAGAACATTTCAGAAATCTCTAGAATGCAAAACCATACAAAATAAATAATCTAAGAGTGGGGAGATATAGCACACTTGCAATGAGTAATGATAAAGATAAGTAACTATTAAACAAGAAAGATGTTTGATGATTTTTGTGCCTCATTATACAAGACAGACAGCAAGAGAATGAAAAGTAGATACAATCCTAAATACTATTTTCCTAGCATTCACAAATACCCAAAAAGAAAAAAAAAAAAAAAAAAAAAAAAAGAGACCTACCAATACGTACAAAGCTAACCCTTCAGGCATGGCAGATGGGATGTAGCAGTCCAAAATAAAAAGTCTTTTAAGATGTGTACTTTCTCTTTGGCTATTACTGCAGCTTCAGCTGATATCAGACTGTGCCAGCAGCAGAAAGCAATGAACAGAGTAAATCAGACCAAGATATGGTGGGGCCAAGGTGCTCTTTACTTTGAGAAATGTTGATTATGCAATGATAAGAACTAAGTAGATATATTTAATAAATCTTCTTTGCAAACAAGTGGAACGGTGGATTCAAGCCTTTGACAGCTTTTCTAAACCCTTAACATATGTACCTCACTCATTAAAAGAAACTTAAATTCCATAAATGATGATGGGGAAAAAAAAAAATAAAAAAAAATCATCAATAGTAATTTAGCTTGGTAAACAAACTTGCAATTGATATTGTTTCCATTATCTAGGAAAGGTCTGATGTTAAGGAACTTCCCAGAAAGTAAGTGTTGTTCCAGAAATGTTGCACTGGGAAGTCTGTCAAAAATCAAACAAATTGCACAGTAGGTCTGAAACCTTCCTCTCTTAAAGGATGTCTTTGACTTCTGCGGGAGCCAGTATCTCTTGAAGAAGGGAAGTTCTGCAACTAAGTCAAACTAAGCTTAGGAGAAACACTAGGGTAGCACAGGGATGGGAAAGATACGAAATTGTTAAAATCGATCCACAAAGACCTTTGGAAAGGGTATTCAAACCCTTTCATTAGGTGTATTTGCTTCCCAGGCTTCAAAGAGGCACCTGTCATAGCTGCCTCTACTCCTGCCTGCAGCTGCAATGAGGCTGGAACCTGAACACAGACTAAAATAATAATTATAAGGAGCGAAAGGGAAGGAAAAGGGTTCCCTTGTGATAAAGTGAACAAAACCTGTTAAGTTGTATAGCTGAAAAAAGGAGGAGGAAGGGAATTCACGTTATCATAATATTCAGCAACAGAAAACCTGACTCTTTGACATCCTTAGACAAAAAAACCCCTCGGTTATTGTACAACAAAATGTTTTCATTTTCAAAGTAAAATTGATATGAAACACATAAGATAAATAGAAAAAAAAAATAGTGTGAAGACATAAGGGACATGTGAACATGACCACAGACTGGCAAGAAACCTAAGGAGGGACAAAAAACTCCCCCATGTTACATCCATAAATAATTCTTGCTGTGGAAAACTAAAAGGTAAACTGTAAATAAAATTTTTAACAGCAGGCTTACCATTTTAACATCAGGCTTACCATTTTTTTAGCAAAAATTCTTCTAGAAATAAGAACAAAATGCCTCTCTTTCACCTGTTCGATGACAAACATTTTTCTCATAAAATGCCAATAATGATAAAGAAAAACTGACTATTTAATATGCCAGTCGAAAATGCTATTTCAGAAACAGTGGACTACAAAATAGCTTTTAAATATTGGAAAACTGATAAAAACTTGAAAAAGCTTTGAAGGCATAATTTTAAGGCTAGATACTGGTTTTGTATATATTCTTGAGCACAAATGACTACGTGAAAACTGGGGGGAAAATGTGAAACCTTGTGCATTTTTTTCCCTCCTGTGACAACAGAAAAAAACAACCAAACAAACAAACCCAAACAAACAAAATCAAAACAACCAAAAAACAAACAAACAAAAAACACAAAGAAAACCAAAACAACCCCAAAAACCAAAAGAACAGAAAAACAACCAACCAAGACAAAAAAATGCAACCAAGCGAAAAACCAACATCTTAAAGCTACTTTTATATAGTATCCACCAGTTTCTCCTTTACAGAAAAGCCAAAAGGATCTAGTCAGTAACTGCAGCTGAGCTTGTGGTAAGAAAGCTCTTGATAGGAATAACAAGTACAAATATCTCAGTGAGTGTACAGCATTTTAGCCTAAAGTGAGTGAAAAACCCCAATCATATCAGCTTCAGATTATATTGTATTTTTCACTAAAAACATCCATACAGTCATCCAAATATGGACTACAGCACCATTTATAATAAAATACATGCTACAGTGATGTTTGCAAATTTTTTTAACTCTCTCATGAGTGTCACAACTCAGTACTTGCTGTGACCGCAAGGACCTCAGGTATGCATGTGCATATCAGAGCTCATAAGCTCTGAGGTGTGGGATGTAGAGCAAGAGGAGATGAAATAGATTCCTTTGTGCTGGCTGCCTGCCTGCTGAGTCCTTCCTGCTTTGGAGCTATTTCCCCAAACCACATCTCCAGATTTGACAGACATTTCAGTTTATAAGAGATTGGATGAAAGATGACTACTTAGGGAAGTATGGGTTAAAGTTGGAGGGCTTAGGGAGCAAATTCAGACAAAATTGTATTGGCTTAGAACAATTCAGTTGAGAAATACCCCTCAAATTACTATATGTACATCTATTATTCATACTCAGGAGTCCAAGTGAAAATAGCATCAAATGAATGGCATAAAAGCTATTCTGATTTGACAAAGAATAACCAGATCAACATTTATGGTAATTTTGGATGAGGATGGCATATTCTGTATGCTGTACATATAGCATACACTGTATCATATTCAAAGCACTGGGGCTGGGAATGTTAAAAGGAAAGAAGGAAGAATGAAAAAGAAAATGTTCATTTTTTGGTGCTAACTGCTTCCATTCCTTCCCTTGTGCAAGTGCCTTAAGATATATTTACACAGTTCAGCAATAAAACTCAAGCTCATTTTTCTCTTGTCTGAAAACATGCCGTTTCATACACAAATTTACTTCCAGCTTGAATGCATATGACAACCCTCCACTCGATTTCAGCAATCACACTTTCCTTATCTGTAACTAGTGCCTTGTAAAGTTCATACCCACTTCCATGTCCAGTTTCATGTTCTGCTTGAGTCATCAGTCCCTGTTGACTCTTATGACTGCTATTTTTGCGTGCTAGATTTTGATATGTAACAGAATGCCTGATGTTTGCAGAGAAAGTTGATGAGGCAGTGGCTTAGGTTTGGCAATACTAGACTGAATAGGTGGACAGCTACAATGTCATTTGCCTGTAAGAGAGAGAAGATTGCTGCTGGATTTCTCTGTTGCTCAGTTTTGTGAATAACATAAATCAATTATCTCTTTGGCCAAAGCAAAAACAATCACTCATAGGTGAAAAGGGTTTTTTGCATAATATCAAATACAGTATCAGTGTAACAACACTAAAGGATGGATCACCTCTTGGAGGTGAGTGAAACAATGAAAAGACCTCACCAGCTGCACATATAAATGAAAGCGTTGGGGTGTCACTGACATCGCTCATGCTGAATTTCCTAAGTCTACTGGGCCACAGTTGCTTCAATGCATTAATAACAGAATAGATTCAGACCTCAGCAATCTTTGCTTAGTTCCTTGATTTAGATACAGATCAGTATCTTATAGCTGAGGCTAACCTGCTTATGAATTTTATCTAAAACTTTACAAAGATATTTTTCACAAAAGGTGCTATTGCAATAAATTATGCTATCCAAGTAAAATATTCCACACACTCCTGATTACAAAAAATTACTTTGCTGGAGGTTACATGCTCTACAGCATGACACTGTCATTCCCTTAGCTGCTGTCATAGTAATCTTCAAATCTATTAGAAGGAAGAAGAGATAGCGAGCTGTTGTCCAAGCAAAGGTGGACGTCTGAGGTACTCACTGCCCTTCCACTTAGGATGGGATAAGAAACATTTGTGGAAAGAAGTTACCTTCTTAGCAAGCAGATCTTTGGTTCAAAGAATCTTACTCAAAATAGGGCGTATCCTAATATTTAATTCATTTCATTCCTTAAGTACCAAAAAAATAACAAACCCCAAAAATCACAAAAAAAGGAAGACCATCTCCACTAGAAGCCATGGGTTTGTGTTTTCCATTCAGCCCTTTTCATGTCTGGTAACATATCAGATTTAGGTGATATTTGCAGCAACCATCAGCAAAGAAAAATAAATCAGCTGCTATGAAAATTAGATCAGAGAACCTGCCCAAATAAGCCCAGAATCAAGGATAGTAGAAAGCTTTGCATAGAGGAGAAAATAAATAACTAAAGAGGGACAGATTGCCAGTGGACTTAAATTAAACAACGGCTGTTTTTAAAACGATTCCAGGATACAGCCAATATAAACACCCCCTGCCTGAACCCAGCATACCTAGGATGGAACTTGTAAGTCCAAATGCACAACATCTGGTTCATCAATGAAAAGAGTTCAACTTCAGCATTAACTGTGCTTTTCAAACTGTGTGCTGAGTTTGCCTAAAACACTGGGAGTGCAATTATTCTGTGTAAGCTGCTCCTGAGGCTGAACCCAAAAACATCTTTGAAACAGGAACAGAAAATGCTATTTCTATCTACTCCAATGACTTGAGGAGGAAATTGCCTGCCCTAGTAAAAAAAAAAACAATCTGTAAATTAAGAAAAGAAATTAAGTGAACAACAGCTAACAGGTATTTGTCAAGGCTAAGTTTTGCTGAAGACAATCCCTCTTCCTTTTATGACACAGTAATATGCTTTCCTTGGGAAAGAAGCAGTAAACACCATATGCGTTGAGTTTAGTAAAGCAGTATCTTACATGCTCATCTCATAAACAAGCTACAGAACTTGATCTAGATGAAAACACTATGAAGTAGTTGCACAACATAGCAAGCCTATAGAAAATGGGAACTAGATCAGCTTTCTGGTAAAGATCTACTCAAGTGAGCAACTCTCAAGGTTTCATTTTAAATTAGAAGAAACAGTATCAAGCTGGGCTTTGTTGGAGTCCACCCCACTCTTACACTGCTATTTAACAGAAGACCAGAAAGATAGAAAACTGGCTTTAAATTCAAATCGGCTTGCAAGGGGTTAATAAGCTCTTTGAAAAACAGGCTTGAAATTCAAAAGGATGCTTATACTGCTTTTAAGATTTATAGCAAACAATATAAAAAGCAACAGTCTTAAATTGAAGTGTGGTAAATTTAAGGTAGGAAAAACATTTAAGGTAGGAAAACCTTTCTAGTTGAAAGAACAGTTAAGCACTGGGATAAATTTCCCAGACATTTTTAAGAATGGATGTGACAGTCATGACTGGGAAGGGGACTGGGAAGTCCTTTTCCTAGTTAAGGGACTGGGAAGCTGGTCATATAAGGAAAGGCTGACAGAATTGGCCTTTTCAACCGTGAGAACATAAAGCTTAGAGGGAGACCTTATCTCCATGTTCCTGTATTTAAAAGGTGGCTATGAAGAAAATGGAGACTCCCTTTTTACAAGGAGTTACATGGAAAAGAGCATTGATCCTTGAGGGCCCTTCCAACCTGGTATTCTATGATTCAGTTAAAGATATCCCTGCTCAAGAAGGAGGGTTGAACTTGATGACATGTAAAGGTTCCTTCTACCCAAACCATTCTATGATTTTATGATATTATTACTGATTTGAGACAGGGGAAGGACTAGCAACCTCCCATCTCTCCAGGTCCTATTTTCTATGTATCCTAAAACATAAACTGCTAAATATTATTTCAAAATAGCCTTTGCATTATTGTGATAGAAAAAGTTCTAAGAACAAGAAATGGAAATGCTTCCTACATTATGATAAATTTGAGTATGATTCAGGTAAGAGGGAAGTAAGTATGAGACTGTTTCATTCCATTGTTTCTGGCCAGAAAACTGAATACTTTTGAAAATAATTGCAAGGGTACATGGTTACTAACACAAACATACGTCATCTGCTCATAAGTGTTATTTTTACTGAAGTTTCTTCCTCTGTTTTGCCAAGAACCATTTGATTTGCAGATTGCATAAACAACAATAAACTTGGACTAAAGTCTCCTGTGCATCCTGCATTTGACTGTCAAACAATTTACCTGACAAGATGTTTGTAGAGTTCAGTGCAGAGAGAAATTATGTTCTCCTTGCAGATATTACATGGCATCTACTATCACCTGAAAACAAGATCTTTAAACTTTTGCCAAAAAAGGTTTCTGGCCTGAAATTTCAGTGTTTGACTCACATACATTCCTTTGTTTTTTAATGCATCCGTCATTCAATCCACTTATCAGCACGTATTACAGTTGTTTGTATTGTGTTACTCCTGTTAGGAAATGTGTATTTACTTTGTCTACTATTGATATGAATCAACATAGACTTAAAGCAATTCATGGAATTCTTTAACAAAAAAAAAAAAAAATCCTTTTCACCAAAATCTCACAGGCAGAAGAATCACTGAACACTCAACTCCATTTAAAGTGACAAACGTGATAAAATAATTTTGTGTTTCTCCTCAGCCTGAAAATAGACCATAGACCACCATGCTTCAGAGTATTTGAGGCAAGAAATAAACATTCAAAAAACAGTGCTTGGATACCAAGTGTTTGATATATGGTACTGATAGGACAAATACAGAGTTTAAATTACATGCTTTAGGTCTTACTCCATCTTCTAACAGATCCAGGAAAAGACCAAACACATCTCACACCTGTTTGCTGTGAAGATCTTGCATATTTCTCTGAACTGCCTATTACTGGCCTCTGTCAAACCCAAAATGCTAGGGGGAGTGGACTGACCTACAGCAGTGCCCCCAGTGCCAGCATGCAGCTGGCAGTTGATGTGTCCACTGCTGGTTCTGCCCTTGGCTGGAGTTCCTGAGCAGAAGTGCTGGTTCAAGAGCAGACAATGACTGTATGTGGTGAATAAACACACAACAGTAAAAGGAAAGTTACTTAAGACAAAATCCTTGGTCTTGGAAGTCTAAATCAGACCACCAATATTTAATAATGCAAATTGAAATCACTAGCCTGTTCAACTATTTTAATATTTGGTTTGTTTTCTTAACTTCTCTCTGCTTCAATTAAAATTATGCTATCTGTAAAAGATAGGTAAACACACCTAACTAACTTACATCAGGTTTATAGAACATGATTATGCTTCAAAAGGTATGGTAAACTCAGGTAAATGATCTTCTTTAGTAAACAATTTCTTATTCCTCCCACAGTGACAAGAACTGACTTCTGACAGAAATATTTACTCCTAAACTCTGTTGCTATCTTCATCAATTTATCTGATATTTCCAAAGAACCATCCCATTTGGGTGCAGGTTGGTGTCTTGTGCTTGTGGTCATATCAACATTCCTTTTGTATAGCCTTACAGGAAAATAAGAAAAACTAAAGCAAATGAAACACATTTCAAAAAAAAAAAAAAAATTATGAACCTTTTTCAGCATCTTGAGTACTGTAACTCAAGAGAATTGTGACAGGAGAAATCAATAATTCATCAACAGCTGAAAGTGGCACATAGTGAAAAGGGCAAGTGCACATAAAAGTGGAAATTTGTGTGCTTGTAAAGAAAGCCTGAAAGGTAGACAGTTGGACTGCAGATAAAATTACCTTAGAAACATCAACTGAAACCGTTGTTCTTTGATTGCAAATACCTTATATTTCAACTGATTTATTACTTTCTTCCATCCATGAATAAAGCATTCAGCATGCGGATTACTAGGGATATGCAAGTCCTTTACAGAAAGATCTATACGTGATAATTAAGGTTGATCTTGAGAGAATTAAAAAAATCTACAAAACGGAGTTTGTAACACTTTGTGTTGTTAGAAACTGAGACTTCATAGTGAAGAGAAGAGGAATTATTTTTGTATTCAGGGAGACATGACTCTAGACAAATTCACACTCCTAAAAATTCAACAAGATATTTCACAATCATCCATATGGTCTTTGTGCTAATGTCACTTCACAAGCTGGCTTATAGATCTCTTATGATTATTAAAATGTGTTACTAAGCTCCTGAAATTGTGAAGACAAAAAGATCAGTTACTGAACTCAGTGCACTGTGAAGGCACATAATTTTAATTCCTTTACCCTAACTTTCTCTCAACTTTGTCATGTAACTTAATCAAGGAAAAGATGCCACCTTACAGTTTGTAAAAAAATAAGCTTGTGGCACATGAGAAGAGCTATGTGTGGCTTCCTTTGATAAGGAAATCAGCCTTTTAAGTGTTCACTGAACTGGGAAGTGACACGAGTAAGAGGAGACAAATAAAAACCAACAGAAAACGTGTTAAAACCAGGAAAGTAACAGAGCACTTTCAACTAGGGAATGAAATGAAGGTTATGGCATCACCATTCCAGTGAGTCAAAACATCAGGAGGTAAACTACACAGTGGACACAGTCCTAATGGTGTCTGTGAATTTATACACTCCAAAACAACAGCTCCACACCTCCCATCACAGGAATCCCATCTCACAGCTAAGAGGCAAAGTGCATGCAAAAGCTCAGCCCTAGGGATTAATGCAGCAACCTCCAAGGTTCAAGGTGATGCGATATCTCACTACCACTTACCTTGTGGTAGCTGCTCTAAGTTACAACAAACACCAATATATAGAATTTCTGTGTTGTTAAGTCCTTACAAGTATCACAAGGTTATATTAAATTTGCTATGAATCTCCTACCTAATCAGTGTACTGGGATATTTTAGATGGTAACAATGCAGAGAAAACCAGAAGAAGGGCACAGCTTAAGTTGTGTTAACTTGGAATTGAACTTAGAAATGCTGCTTTTATATGGAGTAAGATTTTTAGTTCTTTAAGGAAATTTATTGATAACTTACTCCAAAGCATGACTCAGATGGTCAGTCTGCCATGAATCACAGTAAACACTTTTCATATGCAAATTCTGGATTTGTTGAACCTGGGGCTGTATTTGAAGCGCTAGCTTCCTGAATCATGCCTCATATGAGCTAATTAATATAGGATGCAAGTATTCTGTATGTTCTGTAAAATAATTTTTGTTTTGGAACTATACAACGGGTCCTCACAATTATAGTGTCAGTCAATTTGAAAAGACCAGAGGAAGCCCAAGTCTGTGCAATGGCTTTCAGTCTCCTAAGAGGATGTGTGGAAATGTGCAGCCTTAAGGAGGGACAAGGCAGAAGGAAGTAAAGAAGGGGCAGCAAAATGGTATCAACCTTGAACATAAGCACCCTGAAGAATATTTCCATCATCCACCCAGCCAGCTCTGTATTTTCACTGGTGCAGTAGCTCAGTGATCACAGTCTGGAGGGGCCTAAGAAAACCAGAAGAAAGGACTCTTAGCTAGAGGAATATATGTTAATTCTCCCTGCTAGCATCACCTGCTATTGTATCAGTGATGTTTTACAGTATAATACTGCACTATATTGATAGTCTAATTCCAGCATGCTTACATCCAGAGTGACAGAGGTAGAGGATGAGATGTAGTTAAAAATATGGTCATGCTCCTATCCACCATTTTATGGCTTTCAGAAACCTTATTTCTATTTGCTCCAAAGAGAAATCAACAACACAACAAAATCAAGGCAATGCAAGTAAGACAGAAAGAATTTGAGAGGGAGGCAAGAAGGTTTCAAAGGATTTTAGACACAAGTGTTGTACAGATGTTTAGTAAATGAAACCACAAAGTCTAATCAAACAAACATTTTCAGGCAGTTTATAGTCATGGGAAGAAAGTGGAAGGAGATGGGAATTCTAGCTTTGATCATGAAGCTAGTATCAAGGAAACAGCTATTTTCAATTTTACCGGATATTTGGAAAGTGCTGTTTATTAGATGTACCACCACCCTTCACTGCCTCCACCCTTTGTGCAAATGCAGGCTGTGGTGCACTCAAGGAGGAGACCACTTCACAAGACTTTGGGTCTCAAGAATAAGTACTTAGCTGATTTCTCTTTGAACAGTATCCTAAAAGTAGGTCTGAAGGTCTGACAAACCTTCCAAAAAACCTACAGGATATCATACCAACCTCCCCCCCACCTCAGAAACTATCAAAAAATTCAAACTGAAAACAAACAAAAAAAACCCTGTTTCATTTTATCATCTTACATACTTAAAGTGTATACACGAAATGATCAGCTGCAGGATTGACAGCATCATCGGATCACTCTATATGAGTTTTGCTTTTAGCATCATATTTATGCTTAATTTCTTTACATAATTTTCATCACTTACATCTGATTTTCTTTTTGTGACAACACAGAATTTTTACTGGAAGTAAGTAACAAAGATTCCAGGAAAAAGTTTCAAAAGCTCCTGTACATATCTTTGATCAGGATTCTACTTTTGTGAAGATTTATTCACATGCATTTTATGTTAGGGATAAAGGTATCAGTAGCAGGTTCTACCATGCATTTCTTACTGATCAACATATCATTAGAAGGGCAGATTCACACCCTATCTGTCCTCTACTTTTACCTTTTTGTGCAGCCTAACCATTCCAGTTTAACTGGAGGCCCCACCCCTCATATAGCTCCCAGGATGCAGGCATCATATTTATAAGCAAGATAGAAAACAAGCTATAGAGGAAAACAGATGGATATTGTGAATGAGTACACGACACTTGAATACTGTCTCTCTGTTAGGTTTCAAAATCCAAGGCAGAGGTGAAAACTTCAAACAAGCAACTCCAGAATCCTTTCAGACCTTTAATTGCATACACACCACAGCACAAGCCTTTCTGGTATTTCAATAACAGGTAAAGAGTCTTGAAGATTGTACTTTTTTAAAAGACCCATCTAAAGCTGTATACACATTGTCCCAGACCTGTTTCTTTATGGTTACAAGTACCTAAGGGAGGCTGAAGAAAGCTTCACACAGGCCAAAAGGAAAGACACTTCACTGAGATACTCCAAGCCTTGGCTGCAGCAGTAACTAACGCTTCTGTCATACAGTGTCCTAGCAGAGTGATGTCTGTCTCTGCTCTTTGAATGGTCACTCTCTCTGCAGAGGAGCAGATATCAACCTCCCAGCTCAACTTCTGAGCACCATGTTCAAACTGTGGAGGATGACAGGACAGCTTCCCACAGCTTCCCTGTATACCTATGTATCATGGGAATTTGGCATATTGGTAACACAAAATGCTTGTAAATGTCAGTCTCCATCATTTATCAGAATTAAATTCTACACAAGTAGAATTTCAGAAACATTTAAAAAAAATATTTAAAATGCTTCTTGAGCATAAGTTAAGGCTAAAGACAGAATTCCAGATTTACAAATTATATTAAACTCGATTTTTTTCAGAGTGGCTTCTGGACCTCCTGTTCTATAGACAACACAGCTATAGAAAACACACTGGTTTGGATCAAAACTAAAAACATACTGCACATCAGGCTTTTTGAGACTAGGTAAATATCCAAATAGTAATACTTTTCTAATACAGTAGAACCAATGTTTGCTCATAAAATTCTAGCGGTTTTGGCTTATTTCTCCCTATCTCCAACCTAAATGACCTTCTTAAAAGAACTTAAAAATTCTTTTTCATTTGAAAAGACCAGAGGAAGCCCAAGTCTGTGCAATGGCTTTCAGTCTCCTAAGAGGATGTGTGGAAATGTGCAGCCTTAAGGAGGAAAAAGGCAGAAGGAAGTAAAGAAAATTAAAAAGAACTTTAAAATTCTCTTCCACAGCAAGTGATGCATATTAATGTTAGTTACTGACAAAACTGTGAAATACAATTGACCATTCAAACTGGGTGAAAATGTTATTTAGTATCTCCTAATATTCAGTCTACAGGGAATAAGATGATATTACTATTTCATGGCATAATGACACATCAGTAGGGCTGTTATTCCACCAAATGATTTGCATGATTTTACAAGTCCTTAGGTCATGAAGCTCAAGATATCAATGGTAAAGACAGTAAACAAAGTGCTCCTTTTCCAGCAGAAGCACGCTAGAATGACCAGAAGTCCAACAATCCCCGTTGTGGTAAACTAAATCTCCTGACCAGAAAAGCCTTTAAACAGTTAACAAGAGGAGTGACATCATACATTTCAGATTTTTTTCCTTTCAAAAGTCTTACACAAATTCATACCAACACAAACACACACAAGTGTTTCACTTCCATCAAACCTACTTTTGTCAATTCATAAGCATTTGTTCAGAAGACTGCTAGCTAGCCTTAACTGTTCAAAACCAGTTATAAGGAAAGTGAAACCGTAAGTGGGATATTATCTTCTTTTGCATTACATGGATGAGTTTTAAGTGTATGTCTTGTTAAAAAAAAAATAGTTTTCGTTTGACTTTCTACATCTGAGTTGACTTGCAGGACATTTTTAGGTACCACACCTAAGCAAACCGAAATAACAATGTAGTTGAAGTTCTTGAGCAAAACATCTAAACCATCTTTAAAATACTAAGTATTGCACTTCCATTTTCACAAAATTCTTGGTCTGTGTTTGTGATTTTAGGGAAATTTAAAGGCTGCTCACATACTTTGTCTAAGAATGCACACAAATTGACGCTGAACTGGAACGCCACCACAAAATTGAAGACACTTGCACTCTACAAGAATGAAAATCTGCCCTTCCTTCACATAGTTCCTAAGCAGGTCTGCAATGCCAAGTGTATCGTTCACCATCCTAAAAGTGGGAAAAATTAATCATTTTGTTAACACAATTAGTTGTGTACTATAGGTAGGTAAGCAGTCTATAAAACATTTGTGTGTTAAGTAGTAGTCATTTAAGACACACTGAATACCTTTTGCTATTTTCCAGTAAGTAACAAGCATTTTCAAACTGTCTTCTAAAGAGGTTGTATGAATTCTTTATTCTGATGATAGATTCTTCCTTTCACTTGAGTTGCAGTGACATTCATCTTTATTCCCTTATTTGTGATAGTCAGAAAGGTAATCCTACATGTAAGCAAAGGATAATCAAATTACCTTTTTTACTAAGTAATATAGCCAGGAAACTTCTACAGCAAATTACACTTGCTCATAAAGAAGAGCACAAGTTATGGGGATTGATTTAAATACTTATTTTGTAAGTTTGTAAATTTTAAAGATTTTTTTCAGTTTAGAGCAAATCCTGATTTAGTGCTGGCTTAGGAAATCTATGCATGTGAGTCATAACTATGCAGCTATCATTAAGAGAATCCCGAATGAAAAGGTGAGCAAGAGTTCACACATTATGGTTTTTTGCACACTATGCAGAAGTAATTTCAAAAAAATAGTATTTCTGACTGAGGTTGTTTGCATCCCTTCTCTAACACTTTTCTTCTTATTGCCACACATGCGCAGTCTTGCGATTGGAATCAGCTCTGGGACTGTAAACTGCTACTTCAAATGCTGGAAAATACTGAAAAAAAAAGTCAGTGATTGCTTAAACCTAAGGAGGTATTTTAGTTTTCCTTGTCTAATCAATTTTTCTGGCTTCTTAGTACACTTAAATTGCTTTTTTATTCTGATAGTTTGCAAGAATATTATCAAGGGAACAGGAATGTATGGCAGAAGCTCTTTGTAAGACTAGAAGAAATAAATTATCTTAACTTACATAGTTTGAGGAACACACAGTTGAAATGCAGCCCATATGCATGGTGATTATTTATAGGCATACAAATTATATTCAAAAAAGAGCCAGATGGCTTTAGCAACACATCTGCTGTCTTCAAGGCAGAACTTCTGAAGCAAACTTGGGACATTAACTCCTGCTATAGAGCAGTCAAGAACCAGTAGAACTACATTTGCTTTGTAGTCTGTAAGAGTTTTATCTTCCCACACAGAAGTTGAATTTAATCTGAAGTCAGCATCAAAGACAGGCTGCAATATTTTGTATTTTAGCAGCATTATCATGCTGTTACTAACTAAATGTGAGGCTAGGAAGGTAGGTCACCAATAAGGCAAAAGCCAAACAAACCTCACACATGCTAACATAAGCAGTGATTACATAAACCTTTGCACCAGCTAGCAGTTCTGCATATTCTGCACTACTTTGTGCTATTTTTCAGCAAAGTCACAATGCCTGAGAATCATTAAAAACGTCAAAGATTCTTATGACACATTATTTATTTTTTTCCTTAGGAGAAGGTTCTCATTCAGCAGATAATACTTGGAGACAATGGAAGGATGCCTTAGACACTTACATCAGAGCTATAGGAAATGTTTTACAAAGTATCGATTATATTATTGGGGGCAGAGTGGGGAAGAAGTCAGACATTTATTAACTACGTGCAAAATACACATTTGAAAATGAGAAGACAAATTGGGAAAGAACACTGGAAGAACCGCCTGTGCTGCTGTGGTTTCCAATCTCCACCTGGACAGGCATAAATTGTTACAAATGCTTGAGTTTGCTGTCTGGCCACTGCACCAACTGCCTCCTGTATTACTGCGTGCTACTCTGAGTATTACTATTGCTCATATATATTTATATTCAGCCTTCCAGAAATTTCTGCAGCAGCAGTGCCCCTCTCCTCCTTTCCTACTCCTTGTTATAAAAACTAGCTTTAAAACAAATGAACACAACGTCTTTATCAAAAGATGCTGGATTTGCTTTTTCTGCTAGAGCAGATTCACTCCTTCAAGTGCAGTTTTGTCCACTTTAAGATGGCACTTCTGGATACCCTCTATTTTTCTGACAGAGCACGTAAAACAGGAAGTTTGTTCTACTACTGCACCATGTAGAAGTCCCAGTGCTGGCAGTTTCAAGCCTATGTTTTTCTAGAAGGAAACAAGCCAACCTCTCTGTGCTCTGGCACTATTTGTATTACCATCTGGGAGTTAGAGGGCAAATGAGTGCAGTGGAAGTTGTCCATCACCTTTCAGCATGTGCTCGGTAACATGCAACTACATCTGCATCTCTTTCCCAGGATAGACAACTACAGCAGCACCCTGTTTCACTGGCCTACCAACCAGCCTACACTCTTGATATTCCCACATCAGCATGGTGGCCAAAGCTCACAGAGGTCTTTAGGCTGGAATATATATGGCAGAACCATGGTGCTCCTTTGTGCAGGGCATGACAAGCCTCTGGAAAGCATGGCAGTTCTTCAGGCTAACTCTTGTAATGCCTTTTCCCCCACTCCTTTTTACTACTTTAAGAATATGGTCAGGAATAATCACAGTTAAAAAAACATACTCAAAAGATTAAGTCCCAGACATTTCTAAACATGCCATATTTGAAACAGAATAAGCTCAATTTTTTCAGACTCAATTGTCCTGCAAGAAATTAATGCACTGCAAATGAAATTTTAATTAGAAACAAAAAAGTTAAAGCATATACTAATACTTTTCTAAGTTTAAAAGTTGTCCTAAAATCTGAAAATTCTGTATAGCAATGCATTTGTGTATTTCCATTAGGTAAGGTGCTACTGCTGATATTTATGAATACTCTGTTCCCCAAATTTTCAAAAGCTTCTGGAATAATTTTCATGAAGGATTTTTGTGCTAAATCAAAATATAACACTCTCCTTGCTTATGCGCATCCCTTAATTTTGTTAGGCTATCTATTTTCATCAAGGCTTGCAATCATCCCAAGTAAGCTAATAAGAACTTGCTATGAGAAGGAGTGAATTTGACCCCTTTGAAATGCTAATTGAATTCCTTATCTGCAAAACCAATATTTGTATTGTACAGCTCAATGATGGAGGAAAAAAAATAAATCCGTAAGCTCGATGAAATGATAAAATGCATTTGTTTAACTAAGTCATTAAAATTAAACAGTGCTTATTCTAGGTTCTTATTTCAATTCACATGAGATAAGAAAACAAAACAAAACAAAAGCTAGAGATCACAGAAAAATTCCACAGTGATGTCCTTTCAGTCTAATAAATTCAGCCCAAAACTTAAGTGTTCATCTCTTATATGCATATTATTCTCAACAGAGGTATTACTAGTATGACTTGGACTATTTCAAGTGAGTTACCCTGGCAGAACTTTGTCCTTTGTATAGCATTTTCTATTAGCCCTTACCATTAAAATGCTTTATCACACACACCAAGTAAGTTGTGATTCTTCCTGCTGCTGCTGGAAAGGAGAATGACATTTCTGTATCATAGATAACAACACTTTGAAAGTAAACAGAAGTTTCAGAACTGCTGATGTTTCCATGTACCGTATGTCAAACCTCTTTCCTCTGTGGACTGGAGTAAAGGAACTGCTCTTCTGTTATTGGCTGTCTGCTACAGCTTCAGCTGCGTAATAGTAATTGGGGAAGGGATTAACTTTGGTTAAACATTTGACTGCATTTCCTTTGGGAGACTATGGAAACATGCCAGAAAGAATGATTCTTTGGAGTAACACTTTCGCTAATCTCCAGCCCTGCATCCATCAACAGCAAGTGCCAAGCCTCTTCAGTCCACTGGGAGAGGAGTTTTTACAGGGCTGATGCTTCTCTTTTAACATGTAAGACTGGGTCTTAATGGCATTGGCTTCTTCCACCACCCATAAAAACAAAGATGAGAATACTGGGATTAGTTTGTCTTAAATCAATGAAAGCACATGCCAGAATTTCACTTTATAAAGCCATTAGTTGAAGTAAGCAGTGCATACTCCATGCTTCTTTGTATAACTAGCATTATAAATCATGCATGTTCAGTCATTCCTTCATTTTTGCACAACTGTATATGGAAGAAGTAAAACTGGCATCAGAGTGGGATCATACTCAGTGAACACTGCCCCTCTGAAATTACCTGCTGTAGGCAAACTCTTTCTGGTTAGATTAAATCACTGGTCTGTGCAAGTTAGTTGACAAGATACAAACTGGTTTCTGTTTTCCACACCTATGGTGAAACTCCCACTGAAGTAGTTAAAAAGTAGAAGCAATATGCCTATTAAGGTGACAACTACAAAAAAATGTTATTTCCTCAGAGAATTACTAGAGTGTTGTATTTGGATGACGTAATACCTATTTGGGGAAGAAATTAAGATTACTTGGATACTTACTAGGCTTCTTGTTCAAGAAATACCTCATAAATCATTTCAGGGCTTATTTTCCTGTGAAAATATTATATTAAATAGAAATCGGTGGAAAATCTTGCTGTTAAAGCCATCTGTTCCACTCCCTCATGCTCACAGAAACTGTACATGCATGTGCATGCACGAAAAGATTAGATACAGATATGTATTCTGAACTAGAAGATTGATTGAGTTTAAATTAATTTTAGATGCAGTGAGATGGTGTCGGCCAGGACCAGATCCTTGCAAGTCTCACAGTGAACAGCACCATGTGTGGAAGAATATAAATGCATTTTCCTCTTGACCTTAAGATGAGCTTAGTAAACTCCCGAAAATATTCCCTCAAAAGATTTTTAACTGATATAAATTCTAAATATGTAGGCAAATCTTATTGTGAAGTGATTAATTATCACTACCGAACAACGTAGTACATGAACCAGAAAAAGGCATACTTCAGCGTCTCTGTATTAATTTCTAAATTATAAAAGTAATCCCAGAAAGCCATATTTAAGACTATTTTAAAACTAATAAGGTCTTAAACAGATATGGGAGAATGATATATAGATCCACCTGTATCTATGCAAGCATTCAAATATAGATTAGCAAAGATGTATCTGTGGCCATGATTATGAAAAGATTAAGTAACTACATGACAATAAGTAGAGAACCACATCATGTTATGGTCTGGATTTGTTCGTTTTGGTTTGGGGTTTTTTTTTGACCTGAATGTAATTCTTTCCTGGCAAAATTAAGTATATAATCATTGAATTAATAGGGTGAAATATTAGAACTGGGGGGGGAGGCACACAGTTTGTCTTGTTGCTCCCGTCCAATTGTTATGAAATCTGAATATATTTATCACAATGCTGTTATGAAGGAGTAAGTAATACTGATGTTTTACTACTTAAATTATCTTGCATTCTTGTGCTGTAGTCAGTCAGCATAGGAAAATGAATAGATGTACATAAATCATCACACTACAATTAAAGTCCATGACAAACTCAGGAAACTCAGGATAACTCCATTTTGAATAAAGAGTCTCACCAACTGTCTTTGCCAAGAAAGTGCATGGACAATGGGAGCCTCCTCACATTTTAGAGTAAGTGTTTGCTCGGAGCTTCTGAGCTTCAAAAAATATTCCAGCTCAGAGAAATTTTCTCTACTCAGTGTGCATAGCTGACTCATCTCCAGGGGAAATTTAGGTGTTACAAATGTGCTTATTCCCAAAGTAGTCAAAAGATTAGAATGAACCTCTGCTAGCCAAAACCACAGATATGTAACCCTACTTGACTTCAGGTGAAGTCAAACAGGGTCAAGTGCAATATTTTGGATGTTGGTGAAATTTGAATAAAATGGGTTACAGATGCGAGAGAGTTGGTGGAGAAGCACAAGACAGGGAGGCTGAAGCAGTAAGCTCTTTGCTTCCCCCCAAGAGATGACATTGAATGCCCAAGGGAGTTTTCATACCTCCTGATGAACATTTACCAGTCTGCTCCTACCCTGTGCAGGTTAGAGAAAAAAATCTTTGTACACATGGACAAATTTAATTTTCATCTATTAGCTTCACAGTGTTTAGTTTCCAGAATAGGCTTATTATCTCCCATTCATTTATTGTTATATTTCTGTTATCTATTGTCATGAAATTTGTTGTGCATTTTAAAGCATTACAGATTACAAATTGTAGTATGTTTTGACCAGGAAGATTTCATTATTAAAAAAACCCACCAGGTTAAAACAGCTATCACAGAACTGTTACTGTCCTGAAATCTAACTTATAGCTTTGTTTAACATACAAGATCTGTCTAACATACTCAAGATTCACAATCATATAAAATTCAACTTTAAAATTTCAGAAGGGATAACATTACATGCAAAAGCTCAAGCTGGAGAGCAAGAATAATAATACTGAGCATGGTTTGCTATCCCCAAAGAGAGAGTAAAGACCAGTAGTCACTGTTCAGTGCTAATAAACTGTAGCTGAACTCGTTTATAATACAGATCTCCCCTGAATACAAGCTATCATGCATAATAAGTTTACTGTCCCTTCATGAATATGTAAAGCTGATATAATAATGTGACAGTTTTATGATTTTTCCATTTCTCTTTAAAATTTAATTCATCTAATAGCAGGCATTAAAAAAACCCAAAAAAACCCCAAACAAACAAAAAAACCCCTATTTATTTTAATAAGTTTTGAAGAAGGTCCAAAGTGAGAGGAGGAAAAAGTAGTGATGAGGTTCGTGGGGAATAGATAAAGGAATTAAATAAACCAGGTTAAAAATTGGCCTCAAATAAAGCCAAAAAGCAAAATTCAGCTGACACTTGTAACTAATAGTGAAGCTAAACAAAACTCCTTGGTGAGTGTTGCAATGTACTTTCAGGGTAGAAGGCTGGTGGAATCAGAAAGTTAAATGCCTCTACAAACTTATGAACACACACAATTATTTCTGCTATGAGTCCATAACCTGTGGATTTCCAGAGAAAGCATTTCATCTATGTTTCTACCCTCTAACATCCAAAACTGTAAGATAGATGGACTTGGTTTGCTGTGTCAGTTGTGGAGCCCAGTTTAAAGTCTCAGATCTCACTGCCTTCCAGTATTTAATTCTAACTATTAATACCACAACATTGCTATTACTTCCTCCTTTTCTTTATAAGAATCCACACTTAACCTCTATAAAAGGTTTGATAATCTCCAATAATCTAAATCTAATATTTTACAGTATTTTACTAAAACATTTCTATTAACAAGCAGCTAACAGAAGATCTGCACCTGCCCAAAACCACCTTTGAATGTCCATAATCCCACTAAAATCACACACAAACAGCAGCTTGCTCAGTACATATTTGCAAAACATACTGCACCTCATTTGAGGCCTATCATCCATATTTCCTAAAAGGGGAGAGAGAGGGTGCACATAAACAGACCTCAGAATTTGACAATTGAAAATGCAAAGCTCAAACCCTGAGGCTCCTACAATCTGATGATGTCCCATACAACAGGCAAGGCAAAGTTCATACAAGCAGAAGTGTTTCATTCCTGCTTGTGTGATAACAGAAGCCACAGTAGATTGGTAACACTTGAGTGAAGACTTCTCCCCCTGACGAGCTCCCTAGGGACTTTCCAGTCCCCTCCCTCAGCTCCTTGCTTTGTTCATTTAACTACATGGCTACAGAGTACCAGGATCCTGCTTTTCTTTCAATTCAAGGATGATTTTGATTCAATGATATCAGAACTGGATAGTATTTTCATGTACCATATCTCTTATTATTAAACATCAGCCTTCTGTCCATATTTTACTATCATGAAAAGAAAAGGCAATAGTCCACCTGCAGCATGACTCCATTTTGTAAAGGGCTCAGATAATTTTGCCTCCAGGGAACCCTGTCAGGGCAAAGGGAAGGGCTTGGGGCAAGCAGATAGAGAAGACAAAGACAGACTAGTTTACACCAAAACACAGCAAAGGACCAGGACTTATTTAAACCTTTCTTAATTGTTTTCTAGCTCCTTAATGCCTCTCTGTTTCTCTCAACTTATGAGAAATATAAGGAATTGAAAATACCTTAATCTATTTTAAGTAAACATTTCATATATTTTCCTCTCTAAGGTGGATTGGACATCATCTAGATATTCTGGAGGATCTCAAGAAGGAGGAATTATTAATATCACAAAGCATCACTAGAAGGGAACAGAAATCCGTACCTTGATTCCAAAGGGAAAAAATATATCTGTACTTCCACTGGGGAAAGGAGATTCAACATCTGTACTCCTTTTAAATCAAAGCTGACATATTCAGGGCAGTGATTGTACAAACAACCATCAAATGAGGCAGGGAGGAGGGGGAAGTAATCATAGTCCTTGCTCAAGAAAACAAAAGAAAAAAGGCATTATTTTTGTAGTCTCAGTCACTAAGAAAACTCATTAACTTATATCATTTAATTGTACTCAGCTGATGTGGTAAATACCATGATAGATATTTTTTTTGTTTGGTTGGTTGGTTGGTTTTTTTGTTTTTGTTTTTGTTTTTGTTATGAGTCATTACCTGTGTGGTTAAGTGATTACAAAAAGAGGTATGAAGCCAGCAGTGGTATTTAGCTTTTAAATATTGACTTTCTTTGCACCTCTAATGCAAAGTGGAAAAAGCTGATGCAGATTGGTTTTCTGGCTTGCAAAACAACACAGTTAAAGTACCACTTGCAGATCTTTCCCAGACACAGTTCTGCAACATGAGTATCTAATGAATCTGTTTTCCTGGAGGATTTATTACACATTGAGCATCATTTTTTCTCTTCTGGTTTTGCTCAACAGATTGTAAAATTCTTCTGCAAGAGGACTTCTGGGTTATTTTGGCAGCAAAAGACAAAATATAATGCTGGTTATGAAGGAGGACAAGATAGAAAAAGAGATATTTCTGATATTGGTAGATCTCTTGCTCTCCACGGTCAATGATTTAATTGAAGGTTCCTCAAAATTAAACTATAGTAATACTCAAAACAGTCTTTATTCATCTTTTAAAGATACATATTCCTTAAATGGACATGGCTATATATGAGAAAGAGAGCACAGAAATTCAAACTAGTTAAAAATAATAAAATCTATTGCTTCCTTTCATTCCTTATTTAATGGGCAAACTGATAGCAGAAGTGAACGAGCCTTCCTGAACAAAAAACAACAACAACAACAACAAAAATAAATAAATTAAAAAAAATCACCAAAATCACACATTTTTGGGTGAGGAAGTTGCTTTATGTTCATTCTATCTTCAATGGCAGAATATCCTCAACAGTTGATTCTACAGCACCTGCTGAGAGTGACTTATCTGCAACCCCAGTTCTAGTGGAGGCACTGAAAATATCTGCCCTCAGAGACAATGCTGCTAAGAGGCATTATGAGGGTGCTCCATGTACATTGCAGCAGCAGTTTTAAGTGAGGGAATGCAGCCCAGGTCATGATGCAATAAAGGCTCATGATAAAATGTTATCACTTGGCACAGAGAAGGCCCTGGTGATTTTGCAGGGAAGAAAAAAACAAACAAATATTTTCATACAGAGAAAACAGTATCATTCTGCAGAAAAACGTGGTTATCCAGTTTTAAACCAGAACCTCAAAGTGGCAACACTGAAAAATTAACAAAGCCTGCTTATATAATATGTACCTTATTTTTTTTTAATATATATTTTCTTAAAGTTTCTGTGGTGTATTTATAAGAATTTTTAAATGCTACAAATCAGTGGGAACGAAAATTCTGTGGGAGAAAAAAGGTAAACGTCAGCTAAACTAACTCCTATCATTTGCCAAAGAGGTAGTTTCAATCAATTATTTTTTTAAAATATTTTAAATTTATTTTCAGTTCTAAATGTTCATTTCCTCAAAACACTATCTCTAGGAGATGAATCCTATACAAATACCAATGTAACAAAAAAAACCCAAACAACTCAACAAAACAAACAAACATACATAATTAAAAAAAACCCAACTTGTCTTCTGAAA
>JANHGN010024447.1:29023-39318 GCA_024605025.1 Megaceryle maxima
GCTGGCTCATGTTCAGCTGGCTGTCCACCAGCACCCCCAGGTCCCTTTCCGCCAGGCAGCTCTCCAGCCACTCCTCCTCAAGCTTGTAGTGTTGCCTGAGGTAGTTGTGACACAGATACAGGACACAGCACTTGGCCTTGTTAAACCTCATCCCATTGACCTCAGCCCATCGATCCAACCTGTCCAGATCAATCTGCAGAGCCTTCCTACCCTCAAGCAGATCAACACTCCCACTTAACTTTGTGTCATCTGCAAATTTACTGAGGGTGCATTTGATCCCCTCATCCAGGTCATCAATAAAGATATGAAACAAGATTGGTCCCAAAAGCGAGCCGTGAAGGACACCACTTGTGACTGGTCGCCAACTGGGCTTAACTCCATTTACCACCACTCTCTGGGCCTGGCCATCCAGCCAGTTTCTAACCCAGCAAAGAGTCCGCCTGTCCAAGCCATGAGCCGCCAGCTTCTTCAGCAGAACTCTGTGGGAAACGGTGTCAAATGCCTTACTGAAGTCCAGGTAGACAACACCCACTGCTCTTCCCTCATCCACTAGGCAGGTCACCTGATCGTAGAATGAGATCAGGTTGGTTAAACAGGACTTGCCCTTCATGAACCCATGCTGGCTGGGCCTGATCCCCCTGCTGTCCTGCACTTGCCACATGATCACCCCCAAGATGAACTGTTCCAGAATCTTCCCGGGAACCGAGGACAGGCTGACAGGCCTGTAGTTCCCCAGATCCTCCTTCCTGTCTTTCTTGTAGATGGGTGTCACATTGGCAAGTATAAGCTATATAAGCTACATAAGCTTATATATAATCTTACATATATTGTAGTACCATATGAAATTAACTCAGATACTCTAAATTTTCACTGCTTGGGAAACACTGTGCATCTTCAAGAATCAAGTACTTACACAGTATGTACAGCTATTTCATGTTGGTTTTGTGGGAGGAAATGAATTTGACTGCATGAATAAAAGAACTTACTTTCTTAATTAGAGATTTTAATCAGAGATCCATTAGCTAATCAGAGCTAATCAGTGTTTCATCAAGAGTGTAAATAGGCAACTTGGGATAAGATGGTCAGGACTTAAAGACTTGCATGCATAATAACAAGCTATGGATATTCTCTTGGAAGGTTTATCATTGAAAAAGGCCCTAAAATACTATAATCATTTCGATAAACAGAAAAATCAAGAACAAGAGAAGTCATTCATTCTCACCAGCAGCTCATTCTAATAACTTTTGAAATGGTATATGAAGGAGAAAATTGGAATTCCTTTCACAGTAATTCTTGGCCACCTAAAAGTGAGTATTAGAATTCAAATTAATCCACTATTGGGAGTCAGTCACCAATACTACATTGGCATTCATGTTTTATCTGGACTGTTTAAAGTTTCAGCCCTGACTGAATCTCTGCAGATACCAACAGCATTCACAGTATGCTTTTCAAAGTTAGGTGTCTCATTCAACAGGCTTCTCAGGTTTCTTAAGTGATTGCTAGTATTTTTGAGAAATTAATAAAATCGAAAGAAAAACTAGGCTAATAGTAATAAAATTTACTAATTTGCTTTATGGATTGCCAGATGAAATACAACTACCGAAGCACCAAACTTTATCCTGATGTCTAACAAACAGCTGTACACTTTTGAGCGTGAGACAACACCTCCTTAAGAGTACTCCCAGGAAAAAAAAAAAAATATAGCACAGCTACTTGTAGTTACATGGTGCTGAAGTAAGTCTGTGAATATATTAGTTTATTCTCTTTTTCACCAAGAACACCTGTTTTATTACTGTGGTATTAACTGTGTAGTTGGCTGGGAAACACTTCTCCCATGATACATTAGGCTATCCAGGAACAGGAAAAAAAGATAGTGTAGAAGTCACATGATCACCCATATGTATGAAAAGATTTACTGTGACTGTTTCATATTCAACTATCACACACTGGCCCAAAACCAGGATTTCTTAATTTTACTTTTTTTTAATTGTTTAATTTTAAAATCTCAATCAAAACCGATGGCAGTCCAAATCAAATAGAAAAATCTCTCTCTATATATACATTTCCAGGAAACTGGGGAAACAGGGAAAAAAGGAAGGGAAAGCTAGATGAGTCTGTTCCCCAGCATGAGATAAACTGAACAAAGCTAAGATTTCACCCGTTGGCCAGCCCCACTGGGGATCAAAAGTAAGCACATAATGTGGAAGGGAGAATTTTTTTTTTTTTTTTTCTTATCACCAAAGTAAGTTGCATCAGAAAAAATGCTGGCATTTAATACTCAAGTTAGTATTTGCAAACTAAAACAAATCGAGTTATTTCAATAAGATGCCATATGGTCTGTGCATTTGTACTGTGTCAAGTTGGGAGAGTATTTTTATTTTTTATTTTAATGGATGCCAAAAAGCTAGAACGAGTAGCTCAGTGACTGTGTTGCTAAAACTTTTCACAGAAGTTCTGATTCACCAGACAAAACTAATGGAAAACAAAACTGATACAGAAGCTAAAAGGAAGGGGAAATGGTTGCAGTAGAAAGTCCTCATCAGTTAGACCTCTGACACTGAAAGGAAATGTCCTACCAGACTCTGGCTTGGAAGTTGTCACTGAACACCACCAAAGGTTGCACAAAGCAACAGGGCTTAGCTTTCCCAGTACTCACCTCAGGTAAGTTTATTCTTCTACTACAGCATTTTCCTCACCTTGAATTGATGGATACAGGCAATCAGTGTGACCCTGATTCTCAAGCAGTGTCCAGTATGAGGAAATTCCTGAAACTGCTTCTAGTCTTGCTCCCTGCCATATGACAAACGTTTTCTTTAAGATATCATGGGAAAAGATATAATGCAATAAATGGGGAAAAAATACCTATTTCTGTCAACTTTGCTAACTCACCTGGAGAGTGACACAAATGTAATATAGATTTGATAGGTTTTCATACTCAAAAGACAAGAATCAAAAGCATACAGAGAAGAAAATACAATTTAACCACAAAATCTCACACAAAGAAATAAACTACCTCCTCCAGTACTCATTTTCAAGGCACATAGATCAGTGATTTCATATATGAAATTTTCTATTCTCTTCTAGCTCAGCTATCAGCAGTACATCTTACTTTAAATCTTTCAGCTTCCTTAGCAAATAAGAAAATGCAGTAGCCATATGAGGAGAACCCTTTTGATCCTAAAAGGTGATCAAATATAGATCAGGCTAAGAGGATATAGAAGATGGACAACTCTAAATACCTCATACCTATTATCTATTGTTATTCCACCTGCTAATGGGCCAAGGGAATATGTACTTCTCTA
Organism: Megaceryle maxima; assembly: GCA_024605025.1. NCBI lineage: Eukaryota > Metazoa > Chordata > Aves > Coraciiformes > Cerylidae > Megaceryle > Megaceryle maxima. The sequence continues at coordinate 32,326 of JANHGN010024447.1, forward strand.
ATGACTGTGGACGCAGTCAATCTAATCCTTGTATTTATCCCCTCTGTACTTGGGTACTGCATTATAACACATGAGAAGATGAAAGGAGACTTAGAAAGAGCTCTAGTTTGTTACAGCTCATTACTTAGAAGCACGCAGCTTTTCTATCTCATCACCTGCTGACACTGGACGTTATATTGCCTCCCCAATAAGCATCAAATCAATAAAGGCTCACTGGAGCTGGCCTACTCTACCTTAAAGATCATCCCTGACTGAGATCTATGCTTCCCAAAATGCAATCCCCAGAAATAAAATATCAATAAATAACCCAAAATGCAGGAACAAGATGCAGAAACTTCTTGGTAGCAGGGACTGCAGTGAACTCTGCTGGTATTTATGGTTTCAAACCCCAAAAAGCCTGAGCATATTCCAGCATCTCTGCTTCAGTAGGACTCCCCCAGCCTCAGGAGGAGTGTCATTATGCAATCAATTTCATGGCTGGAATCTCAATACATATAATTTAAACAAAATAAAATTAAATTGATGGGTCACCAGGTCATTCGGAAAGAATGCTTTTTTGACAATCAGTCCAGCCTGTTCTTTCTTTGCTACTATAATCTCCACCCTATAAAGCAAAGGAGTTAAAGTCATTATCTGTGTTTATATTTTATTATGTATGGTCCCAAGTTAACAGTGAATTCTCTTCATGGGTTATCATAATAAAATATTACAGTGGTGTCTGGTTGTGCTGCTGCAGTAAAGTGTCTTATCATTTTCATTCCCAGTCCCTGATTTCATGGGTTTATAAGCTAAAAATAAAAATGAGGTCGAGGTTAAAAGTTAGCAAACCAAACCTGAACCTGGAAGCAATAGTTTATTTTAAGTGGAGTTGGTAAAATATAATTTCCTCCTTTATATCTCTAGCCCTTTTGTGCATGCATATATAGCTATGTAGATGAGATGGATTTTTTTTTCCCCAGACCCCTTTTGTTATATTATCTTTGGAAGTCTGGTTTGCTTTTTGAAAACAGACTGGAAGTGGGATTAGTTTAAACTATGATAGCTAGTTTCAAAAGAAAAAATAAACAAAGGCAGAGAGAGGAGCTATCATGGATGTTTTAACAAAAGTATTCTCAACATATCTTATTCAACATATCCATTTATCTGAATTCATTGTCCTCATACTCCATAGAAAAGCTTTGTGCTTAAAGATTTTCACACCCAAGTATTTAAAAACCCTGTTCAAAGATGGAAACATTTCAAAGAAATCTGGAAAGTACACAACACTGCCAAGTTCGCTATATGTTATTTATGCAGCACTTAATATTCATGTCATTGTTTTCTAAATAATACAAGACACCTTCCTGCATTCCACACTAGCTTTATCTTACATATTCCATGATATTTTAGCAGTAATTTATTTGAAGCCTGTTTCCCTCACCTTTCAAAGAAATACTGTATCAGAGGATGTGTTTCAAGGAAATCATTTTAAGAAAAATATGCTGTGATTTGGCCAAACTTTTCTCATGCATAATGCAATTCAGATTAGAATTTTACATAAAAGAAGCCAAGTAATAGGTATGTGTTTGTAATAGGTACATATTTTTATATATCTTGTACCTAAAGATCAGGTAATAAACAAGTGCTATTCACTCTTTCTGGTGTGACACTAATAGACATTTCTCCTGTTGTAGAGCAGTTGTTCCAAACCATAATGACAAAGTTTAATACTACTTCCCACAACATTTTAAATTCCTAGAGACCTGTAGTCTAAGAACATAAAAGTAAATTTTCCTATTTCTCTAACTGAATAGACTGAAGCCCAGATTCAATATATGCCCAAGGTAAAGGACAGCTTTTCAGTTGTAGTCCCTTCAGACACAAGAGCTGCCTCAGAGTGAGTTCAGTTCTTGTCTGCCACAGGAGCAGAGATCAATGAAATGGCAAAAAACCTTGGCAATGCACCCTAACCACTAACACAAGTTTGAGAAATACATAAAATAAGAAACATTACAGATTAGCCAATACCATTAACTATAATCTAAACCTAAAAGTCTTATCCAGCTCAGTTTCATGTTTATAAGTGAGCACGACTGCAGTGCAATTGTCCTTGAGCCCATGCAGTGGAGAGAAAATATGGGGTCTGAGTTGAGAAATAATTCACAGAAAGTAATGCTGATTGAGTAGCGAACACTTTCTAAGGTTTTCTGAATTACTGAATCCTGATTTAATTATATCCTCAAAAGACTACAGACAAAACTAACAGCTAGTATGAGGCTATTTGCAGAGGGCTTAGTGTTTGGGACTCAAGCAGTAGATTGTCCAAGCAGACTTGGACAAGGTATTGCACACATCATAATCACTAAAGGCAGCAGTGAAACCAACATCAGCAGGAATGAAGAGAACCATTTAAAATACCCATTTTTATAACCTTTTGTAATCTAACCATTTTAATTATTTAATAAGAATTCAAAGTGGGAGGTTAATAAAATTTATCAGTAGGTGTTCTTATCAATGAGCAGAGCTGTGAAGCCCGCATGACGGTCTATCAATAAACCAAGAGGGCTGAAATTTTTCATTAAATTGAAAAGAAGAAATGTATGTATTTCAATCCAAAATACTTGCATACAATAGGCTGATTTCAAGGGTGAACACAGTTGGGGCTGAAAACATTACAAATGGGAACTAATTTTCAGCAGAAGCCTGTGGTGCAAAAAGAGCCAAAAGTAGAAATCAATCAGTTCTCATAGTGGATAAAAGGTGTCTTCCCAGTCTTCACTGGAGAAATGAGTTAGATGACTTGAAAAAAAATGGTTTTTTTTGTCCCAACTGCATACCTTCTACACAAAGGAAATTTATTTTTCAATGCATTTTACTTTCACTTACTAGTATATGCTTACACATTTGTCGCTCTGATAAAATTTCTTGCAATATGATATGAAAGATATGAATGTACATATCCATTTTTTAGATGAGTTTTAATTCATAGTGACCAAACTCATTCCAGAATAAATGCAAGATGCTCATTAAGTTACACATACTGCAAGAGTGAATGTACCTTATTTTTTCATTTCCATTTGGCTATTGCACTATTTTCTTATGATAAATAATTGTATGTACCATTTATAAGTGTGACTGCCACCTTATATAAAGTCAATTCAAGATTACGATTTTTTTATTTATTTCCCACCAAATTAGAACTAGCTCAAAGCCACAGTTCAAAAGTTTGGAGTCAGGGGAGATAAAAACATAGTAAAATAAAGATGCATGTGTTTCTAATCTGCAGACCTTTTATTATTCTTCATTAATAAAACGTGATTTGAAGAGATGTTAAATACTTTCGGGGAACTAAGAAAGACACTTGACTTTGTTCTAAGGACTGCAATAGATTACTAAACAGTGCACTGAGTGTCCTCATCGTTTATTTCTGGAAATCAGAAAAGGAGAGAAATTAACTGTTTCAGTTAATTGAAACAAAGAAACAAAGGTGAAATTAGTACCAAGAGAAAGAAGTTCTTTTTTGTTCTCTCACTCTTCGTACTGTTTGGGATTTTTTAAGGGATGTTCTTGCTTATGTCTGCAACTAGGAGTTAACATATATGCCATGAGAGAGCTATATACAAGTATTGGATGATATTTCAAATTGCTGTACAGCTTTTCTAAAATGATTAATGCTAATTCTAAGAAATAAGAGTAATAGCTGCTATTAAAAAACAAACTCAACTCCTGGGCTTCCTGGAAAGTTTGACATGACAGATATCTGCGAGACATTAATAATACAATATAGAAATTAAGAGATCTTGGATCTGTTGCTGGCTGCAATATAAATTATTTATATTCTCTTGGGAACAGGTCTCAACTTTTGTGTATTTGGGGCAGACCTACATGGAAGGATACAGACATCTACGAAGGCCTGTAGTGTGGGTAAGGCAAATGTCTAACCATCTCACCTTCTAAGGTAGACATACACTAGTTCCTCACCTGCAAAAATGAGAATAAGCATTTGCTTCCATATAACCTGTGAAAGCTTCCAAAAACATATGCTCATGCATACATTCAGGCTCTTGAGTATATGTACTCCTATGAATACTGTGGCAAGGTTTTCCTCTCGAGAGCTTACTGCACCAGTCTGGGAAGACGGCCAGATCTGGTGTAAATCTGCACAGTTCAGTGCTGAAAAGCAGCTCGTGAGAGAAGCAGAGGAACGGCTGCCTGCAGCCATCCTTGCAGATCCACTTTGTCCACAGATGAAAAATTGTTGATTGGCTTTCATAGATACTGCCAAGAACACAGGAAAAATCAGGGCAGTTTCCAAAATAACACATGGATGCATGCATTTTTATTCACTGCGAAATATTTGTTGTTTGCAAATTACATTCATTCTACTTTTTCTTATTTGGGAATATTTATACAGGAGGTAGAGCCCCGGAAAGCTAATTTTAAGGAAGCTCTTTCCTAATAAAATACAACAATGTTTTGACAGAAGTGCTCAAATAATTTTAAATAAATAAATAAATAAAAATCTTCTACCACTTGCTAACAAGATTTTCTTTGCTTTCCCATAAGTGTCCTAAAATTAACAGCATTTTAACAGATGCATCAGCATTGGATTAGCTCCTGAAAGCACTTCCTTCCAAGCAGCATCTCCTCCCATCTTCTGATGACCTTATTACTTATTTTGAGTGTGTGATTTTTGCAAACTTCAGAGACAAGACATAGTTACAATAATAGAGAATGAACTTTACAGATGGATGTTATTAGAATAATAGCTGCAGCACAAATTCTCTATTTCATTATGAATGTGACCTAATTTAGAGAAAATACTTATTTTACCTTCAGAGAAAATAGAAACATCAGTAATTCTTGCACCATTACTGTTCTCTGGTGGCTGTGGCATTAAGTGGTTACAATAGAGCATCACCCAAATTTTGTTCCAATTTTCAGGCAGGATATTTCTCCATTGCCTATCTATTAGAAAATAGTAATGATTTTTCAGTCTTTTAACACACACTAAAAAACCTTCTTGCATCACCTACCTATCCTTTCCATATGCTAATGTTTACAGTGAGCACCCATTCAGCACATCTTTGAAAATCTTTTATAAACATACCAGAAAAAAAGGATGTGTATCACCCATTCGCTGACAAAGAATGAAATGTATACCAAAGTTATGCAAGTTTAACAAACCACTCATCCTTATTATGCAGTCCTTCCTGATCTCCCATGCTGCATATCAGTGGAACAGATTAAATCCCTAAATCCTGACTCATTCTTTCCCTGTTATCACTGGTGTGTGGAGAGAATACAGTCTTTCTGATAGCTCAAAGGTTTCAATCTGAAATACGAAGTTAGCAGCAATCCAACGGCTGCAAGCTGAAAAATTAGATAAGCTCGGTTTCTAAAACAGTTAAAACCACAGTAAACAATTTCCTAGGGGCACAACGGCAACTGAAATCCCCAAAGTCGTTATCTTCTTGTGGATATACTTGGACTACACAGGAAGTTATTGGCCTGATGAAAAAAATTCCTCTGTGAAATTATATAGCCTCTGCATTGCAGGAAGTTGTCAACATCATCAAATTGCTCACTCTGACATGAATAATAAATCTATGATTCCACAGAAACAACTCAGCTAAGTCACTTATATTTCACTGAGTTTTATGAGGAACAGATTTTCTCTTATTTTGTGCTGTGGTGCAAAATTCTCCATTTAAAAGTTCTGCTATTAAAAAAAAAAAAAAAAAAACCAAACCACAAGAGTTTTCATTACCATGTTGAAAGTCGTATTGCACCAGGAAATCAGCCAACAGACAGATTGCACAATCTATTTCCTCTGAACTCAGGGAATATTATCCTTGTTACTGCTATCGTTTGGGGACAAGGACTCTACATAAGCAGCATGGTGAGCCTGAGGTGGGGCCACACACAACTCTTTCCTTAATGGGGTTTCAATCTTTCCCATGACAAATGAATCCATGGGAATCCAGCATTCCACTCATTTAAAGCAAAATTCATAGTCAGTCTTGGGAGCAATACTGAACAGGATAATTTTATTTTAGTCAATTACTCACATAAGAAACACTTCTATAAAGTTTGTCAAGAAAGGAAATGGATTGCAAACATAAAAATTAAATCTACCAAATTTCTTGAAGTGCAGAGAGAGTGCTAACTGATTCTATGGTACTGATTACTTTCTTTTTTTAAAATGTGAAGTTAACCACATGAATTTGTAAAATCCTTGCAGTAAGAATTGTTCTGTATTTGAAATCTCCACCAGTTGGGAAACACAGAAGGAATTAGGCAGTGGGAATCTTTTACTTTGCATATCTACTTGCAATCTTTCGGGAAAAGAAAAAAAAAAAAAAAAAAAAAAATCCCTCCTCAGAGCCTGATTTTGTGAACATATGAGCTCTGAAAATACAGAATTTACATACCATCACCCCAGTAAGAAGGTTTTCTGAGATTAAAGCAAGATGACCAGGTTTTTAGTTTCTAACTCAGGTCTAAATGCTGTACTGACAATGAATCAGACATCTCCCATTTCCCAAGAATTTTTGTTTATAGGTATTACAATAAATAACACAGGTAAGGCAGTAGGGAGGTGGTGGTCACACATCAGTACACTTCTACAAGTTGAAGGGGTAGGAGGGCTTAACAAAGCATCTTAACCTATACTGTCCTCTGTGCGCTTTAATTTAAGCAGTATTGAAACTGACATTGTTGGTGGGTTGTTATATTACTATTTCTACATCCTTTATTTACTTTCTGTAAATCTATTGCCAGCTTCTGTCTCTCTTCCAAACTCCAAATTATTTCAGAATGTAGCAATGTCATTCAGAAAGCGATGTTTCATTGTGATGTGGATCCAGCTTCAAATTAATTTTTCAAACTGAACACAAAAGGAGCACATATGGTTCATATGTGGCCTGAAGCTGCGCCAGGGGAGGTTTAGGTTGGATCTTAGGAAGCACTTCCTCACGGAAAGGGTGATAGAACACTGGAATGGACTGCCCA
>JANHGN010024448.1:0-71611 GCA_024605025.1 Megaceryle maxima
AGTCAGCAGGGGCTGAACTAAAGAAAAGACCGAGTCCCACCTCTGCACAACTTCTCTCTTCCTTTTGTGGAAGCCTCTCTGCAAGGAGCCAAGGGGGAGCGCAGGGACATTGGGAGCAATCAACATTTCAGGTCTTTCCAGATCTTATCACCACACAAGGATTGAGGCACACAATAGCCAGGCTCTTACTTGAGCCTCCTCGCTTTCCAAAAGACTTGATAGAAGTACACCTTAATTGTATCATACATCACTAGAGATTTGTATTCCAATTATATTTTGACCTGAATTTGATTCATCAATAACATACACCAAAAAAAAAAAAAAAAAAAAAAAGAAAGAGAGAGCTGTATTATGGCAAAGATGTTAAACCTGAGGTTCTACAAAGTGGTTCTTCCCTGGCACAGTCAGGCTGGATTGTTGTCTTTCTGCCTGGTGTACTTGGAGGGAGTGAATTATTGAAACATCAGAGACATACCTGAAAATAACATCGGAGCTAGTTAGGGATATTACTGTAGTTGATCAGATTAATGCCATACTATACTACTATATATATATTACTATATCCTTAGAAATATCAGCATTTGTTCTGTCCTTACTGCTATTTGGTTTTTCCCATTATCTTCCCACGTACTTGATGGCAGTAATAGTGTTTTTAAAGATAGAATTAACCAGTCAGGTTCTTTTCTGTATACTGCTCAGATAGCTGAGAATTGTCTGGATTTTCAGAGACTTCAGGCACTTGAGTCCAATTCTTTATCTACCACTCTGGTTTGCATCCTGTGTTAATAGTTCCTTTCTCGGTTTTAGCTTAAATACTCCCCTGCAAGAGTCCATTAGTCATATGAAACAGAAAAGCAGATAAGCAAATGGTTGATATGTGCATACATGTAGTCCATGAACATAATTTAAAGCCATTACCCTTTCACTTAAAGGACAAAAAGCTTAAACCCTTTAAGTTTACCCTTTATTCCTTCTCAGCTCACAGATCAAGACTGCCTCTATTTTATAAAGCTTCTGCAAATATTTCTCCTTCTCAAGTGACAAAAACAGATTAAGAAAACCCCAGTCTGTCTCGGGCCTTTTTTGTTAAGCTTTCAGCCTCCTCTTCCAGGTGACTTCTTCCAAGAGCTCAACAGGGAACCTCCAAAATGCCACCAGGAAACTTTGCAGTGAGACATTTTCTCATAAAACAATTCTCTTTCTTAGTCATCTAACATTAGAGTCAGTGTATTTCTTTTGTTTGCTCTTGACAATTATACTTTGGAACTTTTAGGCCAAATTAGAGATTAAAACCCCCACTCTTTAAGTAAAATTTTCCATCAAAGACAATAAAGAATTAAGTTCCTTAGTTCAATTTTCTCAGACTACAGAAGAATTTATTTTTTTAAATCCATTTTAGTCACCAAAGCTCTGGTTACAGACAATAGAAACAGAAATAGACATCTCAAAGAGAAGATTACCCCAACTGTATAAAACTGAGATGAACACTTTTCCCAAGATGCTGTTCTCTCCACTGACTACAATGAGAGAATATTTTGCCATAAAACTTAATCTGGGTACATGAAAGGTTCTGTTTCAATTTATTTTCCATTTTGGGTAAAACGGCAGCAGCAACAGTGGTTTGACTTTCAAAATGCTACCCTTTTCAATTTTTAAAGTAAAAATCCCATGGTTTTCTGAAGGTGTTTTAAAAGGGAAAAATCCCCCTAGATTTATAAAAAGTGTTGATGTTTCTAATCCAAGAAGGAAACATTTTTCAAAGTCTCAGAAATGTTCAAGAGGTGGGAAAGCATTTTGTGCCAGAACTGCTATGTAGGGTATGAAATGGGGAGTATGGAGTGGAGTGCTGTCTCCATTAGTGAGCCTTTAACAGGTGTTAGGCAAGACCTGCAAGGGAGCCCAACATGGCTCAGCTGTGTTGCCCCAAGCAACCAGATCTGCTTTTGTGTTGGCCTCCCCATGGCAGGTGACCAGGCTTCCCACACAGGCTGCAGCCAGCATCCTTCTTCCTGCCAGCAGTTGATGCCTGAGGGACTTAGGAGAACTTCTGGGTGAGTACAGTGGAATTTTTCTGCTGCTTATCTGCACCCTTATCCCTCTACTTGCCTCTCCTTGAACTGACGAGCTTAATGGCTACTGACTGGTATGGTAGGCACACACTGAGACAATACATTTTGCTAAAAGCATGAATAAAGATGTGATTGCAATACAGTGCATCCTTTACATACTTTGAAATAAAGGATTTTAGTTAAATAGGTAGAAAGTGGCAAATAACTTTAGATTAATCTATTACCTCTTAACCACTTTACTATAGTATTTTCTTTTTTAATCAAGACAGATAAAATCTTGAGGCTTTATTTAATGTATACCTGTAATGATGCTCCTCATGGACTGTTAGCCCTAAGACAGCACAAAGCACCACTGCTGCTTAATTGGAACAGTGTTAGTAAACACTGAATTTAATTGGGAAGCATTCGTCTGGTGCCAAGGGGTTAACTAGTGTTTGCCCAGGTGTTTGAGTCAGCGTTCTGGCATTGTGTTACAGAAAGAAAAGATTCAAAAAGAGAAGCAAGGAACAAAAAAAACCCCTAATGTTGAACAACGTTTTTGGTTTTGTTACAAATCACCGTCTTCAGGTTTTTTAGTTGGCATTTTTGAGGGGCTGGTGGTGGTGCTGGAATGCAGTGTTGTATGTTGTTGGCAGGCTGCATGTGAGTGCTAAGTACTGTTATTCAGAGTAGTCATTAAAAGCAATTAAGGATTGCCTTTATTACATTACAGCCATATGTATGCTTTCTTGTTTCATGGGTACAATGAAATTTCCGACCCTGACATTAGTAGGATATAGCAAATTAATTGCTAAGGTAAATATTATCTAACAGCTGTGATCATAGCAATATATCCCAGTGAAACTGAGTCAAGAAATGGCATGCCACTGATAAAACAACTATGATTGTGTATAAACTTAACTGGCAGTGAAATAACAGCTGAAAATCTATGTATTTATTAAAGAAAAAAAAAAAATCAACAGATTGATGCTTGCTCTACTTTGAAATGTCTTTGTTATTTTTAATTTTCAGTTTTGAAACTTAAATAAAAAAAGATTACATGTTAGTTTCTCTAAAGCTTTCAGGATACATTCAGTATGTACAATGGAGTAAAACTACTGTCCTCACTTTAGAAAACTTACATAGTAGTGAGAATTATCTAAACTCTGAGGTTTAGCAGGAAGGAAATTGTGTACTACTCTACATGTCAGGACAGATTAATTACTGTTCTGAACGGTGCTAAATTAAGCAAAGTAGATGCTGAAAAACTAGTATTATGATTTATCAAGTAAACCTCTGTTCCTTTGAGCAGTTTTGTAAACAATCATAATTTCTGCTCTCTGTTCAGGATTTCTATTACTGGCTGAGGATAGTGGCAGAGACAAAATTAAAAGCCATGGAGGAAATAAAACTGTTCCACTGTGAGCTAAATTTCTGAAGTTTTTGGTTTGTTTTGTTCAGTTTGTGCTGGGTTTTTGGTTTCCTTGTTTGGGGATATTTCGTTGTTTATTTGTTTGTGGGAAAACTGAATTTCAATGGCACAAGAGAGAATTTCTTCACTTTTTCTCTTTCTTACTCATAAATTCAAATATGAAAAACTGTGCTGCTGCACAACACGTGAAATGAACTAATCCTGGCAGAACTACATGGTTAATTCTTGGCATAGAATTACAATCCATTCGTCTTGCAGTATCAGTTTGAGAGATGGGAGAATGAGAACTTTGTTCCTGGAAGTCATGGGTGGTCTTCAGCACGTTGCTGAGACTGTGTCTGTCTTGGAGTGCATTACTCCATTGACTCAATACATCCAAATACTGAAGCTAGTTAAGTCACTAAAGCTACTCAATCACCCTTCCTCTCTTTTCAGGAAGCTTCTTTAGAGCACAAAAATTTCTTCTGTGACAGGTGCCATAATGACATGGTGAGAAAGAATGGGAAGGATGGTACATTAGATGTTGTTCTTCAGCACCCCTCTCATTTTGTTTATATCCACATTACTGATTTTCTATCAATATTTTAATAAGTGGACTAAAAGCCTCAGGTGCACGTTCCCTTCAGAGTAGTGGTCAGTAGCAGGTATGTGCTGTTGCAAGCTGAATTTTGGAGCTTCCTTTTCCGGAAAGTGTTATTCCACTGAGCTTCACAGAATCATTCCTGATTTGCATTGCCATGACTTAAATGAGAATTTAAAGTCCTCTGTGCTCTCGTTGCAGTAGTTGCTGAGACTGTAATTTCTACTTTGCTGAAAAAAAAGTGGAAGGAACAAAGGAATAGATTTTCAATTCATAATGTTTTTTGCTGATTTTTCTCTTCCTACATCTCTCTAATTTGTACCCTCCGTCTGTCTCAGGATGCTTACATAACTCACAGGACATATTGGAGGGATTTACAGTTTACTTAAAGATTACCATTTAAGCTGTTGCTTTCAAGTTTTATTAATAATGTATTGTGTTTTCCATTTTATGCACTACGTTTCTTTTGTGAACCTTGCTGAAAGTACATCTGGAGGAGAGAAAAAAAAGTATGCTAAAAGAAAATATAAAGAGGTAGCTTGCAAGTGATGGTGTATATGTAAGTAATTTCACTACTAAAACTAACTTCTCAATCAGCAAGTTCTCATCTGATGTAAATCTAGCTTGCTTTATCTGTACCAGAGGAAGGTTTGGGCCAAACACATCAATGATGTTCAAGCAAACATAGCTTGCCACAAGTGAAATTACAGGAATATTTCTTATTGTTGCCAGCACTTCTCTGCTGCTCTGAACCATGAAGCAGCAGCAAGAAAATAAACACATATTCCTCACATAAAGTTAATAGGGTTGAGTAGAAGACAAAGAATTTTCAGTATTTCTACTCCAGTTCTAGTAAATAACCAGCTTAACTCTGCTAGTCAGTCCTCTATAGTATGTTCACTCTATGTTTACATATAATAAAACACTTCATTTTTATTTGTTCTTAGTGTTAAATCACAAAGAGGATTGTGAAGGTACAGGGAAGGAGGGACAGACGACAGGGTGGGAGAAAGGTCTCAAAAATCATACGTTATAGGAAACAGCAAAGAGCTGGAAGCCAGTAAATCACCTGCTGCATGTGACTGGTGTCAAGACACCTGCTGCCTTTTTTCATCATCCTTTGACACAGCTCAGAAGTAGACTAAGAATCCAAACCTATTTATGAACAAAGCTTTAATCATGAGCAAATAAAATTAAACCAACCTTTTATGGAATTTCATTCCAGCTGCAATGCATTTCTACAAGTAAATGAAATCCCAGATGATTAGTACATCTGTCAAAAAAAAAAAAAAAGTAATCTGATGTGTTTCTTCATTCAGTAGTCCTTATAAAAGCCTAACTTCACTTTACCTGAATTTCTAGTGGCCAATTTGACCTAATAAAAACAAAAATTAAGTGTCTTTCAGCTCCTATTTAGGATAAATCATGTGTTGTGCTTGTCTGACATTGCCAAAGTACCATAATTACAGCTGTGAAATTATTTTTGACACTTTAAAAATGAGTCATCTTGTAGGACATGAATTTATTATCTGTTATATCTAAAGCATGCTGAAGGGAAAAAAAAAAATAACTGATTTTACAGATTTACCAGAAGAAAACAGGTGATATGGAGATGATACAGCTACAGTTGGTCGATACTGGAAGGAGCTTAAATATCAGGAATAATGACTTGAATCCATATTTACATTTATATCAGTTGAATGATTGCTCTCTGTCCACCCGAGGGTTGTGGAAATTGTGTTACTTGAGTCAAACGGGTGGTGAGACTTCCAGCCAGGAGATACCCACCTGCCTGGTACGTTTGTGCTTTGTGAGGAGGCGCGGTCTGATTTGATTTCAGCTCTTTCAGACAGCTGCTGCATTTTGCTGTGTTGCATCACTAAATGGGAAGAGTCCTTTGCTAAAATGGACAGATACTTCCAATTCTTCAGCCTGGTGCTCCAGACTATACTAGTCTCCTGTAAAACTCTTATAGTCAATTCTGTAGATGAAGCATTGAGGATTAATTTAGTGCTCTTCATAATAGTCCTGCCACTGAGCTAATCAAGCCTGTATGTTTAGTAGCATTTTAGATCTGAAATTATCTAAATTAGATAACTTTACTTTATGATCGGGGTTGTTCTAAAAGAAGAGAAATAATATTCAAACCTCCTTTTCCTTCTCTTCATTATTATCACCATTATTCTCCCTTGTTACATTAATTTACATCAGTTAACTTCAGGTCCCAATTTCACACAGCATGGTGAAGTATCTGTCCAAAACTGCTTGCAGTCTAGAGAAAGAGCAAGAAAAAAACAGAACTGATTTTTTACATCAGTAAGGAGCAAGGACCAAAAGGGGACAGGTGGACAGAGAAAAAGAGTTTGTGCTGAGGACCATTAAAATGACTGTACACATTAAATCTCATCTGGTCCTATGGACTAAATAAATTTTTCTTGTTTTGTATCTAGAGTCCATCAGGTGCACTCCTGAAACACACCTCCCAGTCCTTTTTAATCCAAATGAATCCAGTTCATGCACTATGAAAAAAAAAGATAAAGGGGGAGGTTAAAACCAAAATGCTAATGTTGTGTACATTTAGGAAATAGAAGAACAAAGAATTAAATTCCTTAAATCAGTTCCACTAGAACTCTGTGACCAGGATTTAAATTAATCTAAGATGATTTAACACAAATAAAAAGATGCAAAAAAAAGTGCATAATTATGTAGAAGTATGGTGAATATATTGGACACCCCCCCCCCCCCCACCATAAGATATCAAGTTAAGTCATGGGAAAATTGTTTTGCATCATTTGCAGGTAAGAGTATATGCACAATCAGTCTCCTGGTTTTCACTTCCACTGAACAGAACTATAGGATGTTGAAAAAGTGAATAAGCATTTCCAAAGACGATGGTTCCAGCTTGTATGTTTTGTGGTTTGTTTAACATTTTAATTCGTATGCAATACCATAATTTCTGCTATCCATTTTGTTTTCTTATGTGCTGATGCTTGTGTATGTATAAATGTACACAACATTTCTGTTTCACTACTATGCGCTGAAAATCTGGAAAGCTAGGCAGGTATTTTCTTTGATTAACCTAAGTTTAAGTATTTTGCTGTGAACTGACACTGCTCCATGAAATTCCATGACACCACACCTGTTAAGAATTTTACCACAGTATTAATACTCAATTTCAATAAAGATTTTCTCCCCGTTATGACTGATAAAGCTTTAATTTGTATGAATATATTCAAAATTTCAGGTATCTAAGACTAAAATTTTGTGAGTCTGGTGAGAGAACAAGAGTTGAGAAAAGTGCAAATTCCCCTGACACTAGGAAGTGTCTCCTGGTTCTGCCAAATCTAGCAACACCACCTCTAAAATATTTTATGAAACCTTATCCAAAGGAGAAAATGGTCCCTCCTGAATCCAGTGGCCTTGGATTTAATTTTTTACTTGTGCATAACACATTTTTAACTTTTAAGTTAAGTGAAGTAGCAAAAGAATATAATTGTCAGGTAGATACATTTATTCATACCAGCGTAATGAACTATGGAAATAGGTAAATTTTGGCTGGACTATAAGTTTTTGGCTAACTACTGAAATACTGTGACTTTATCTCATCAGGCAAAATCCACTGCTCATCTGGGGACAATAAGAATAAAAAAGGTAAATGAAGGAAGGAATTTGATTCAGTTGCAGAAGTACAATCTAGCTGATGGGAACTGTCAGAAAACCTATTTCTCAAATGATGTGATTTCTATGGGTCTGAAATACATCTTGAAATATGCTTTTACATAAACACTCTCACTTGTTGACTATTAAGGGAATGACCTCTAAAACAACAGCCCAATATGACTGGCTCTCTCTAAATAAGAAAAGCAAAGCAGTGAAGGTGTTGTTTCCTTTTGACTTTGAGCTATCTCAGAAGGTGGATTTAGTTTCCCTAACCTAAACTAATATTGTGATACCTTTATTCTCCATCAATCAAACTTCTTGTAAAACCCAGGACTACAGAAAGTCTGAGGTGGGTAACAAAAGCTGTACAATATCTAGTAAATCCTCTGCTTCTTAGCAATGCTCTAAGCTCTGTCTATTGTAAAAATAAATGTCTGAACCAGAATATACACACCATCTATAATACATCAAAAGTAAATGAAATGAACTCTTATCTACATTTCTGAGCAGGACTGTCAAATAATCCTTGCTTCAAAAAGGAAAAGGAAACAAGAATCTGGTCCATAAATCTTAGGCAATCTGAAAGGGATTGCAGTGTAACAAAACCTACAAACAAAGTGACTACCAGCAAATTGTATATCCAGATCCATCCTCTTCTTGCACTCATAGGATGGCAAGGCTCTTAAGACAAGTGGCTTCCCACAACAAACCTGTTTGTGAATTTAGACAGACAAGGACTTTGTAAAAGATTGAAATATTTGTTCTGCACTGTTCTCAAAGGACGCTTGCTTATTATTGCAGTTGCAGACGTTCATTTCTTATTAAACCGTTTAGGATAAAATTATCTCAGGTGTAACTCCACTGAAGTTAATGAAAACCAGCAGGAGAGTTATCCTTAATAAGAAATATCCAGTGAATTTTCAGACAAAATCTATGCCTCGAAAGAGCAAGGGCTAGGACAGTGTATCAACAGTCAGGAGTACAATGCATCCCAGGGATGCTACAACTGCATACTGACAATTCAGATCCCAAGCTAAACCTCAGATGAAATCCAAACATATAAGGCATGAAAATATATAATCTACTGCCTTTCTCTGATTCCATAGCACATGAGTTCTAAGTGGGGTCCCTTTCCAGGTGAAAAAGATAAACAAAATCTTTTAGTTAGTTCACTGGAAATGAGCTTTTGAATAATCATAATTAATGATTTAAAAAAAAAAAAAATTCTCAACTGATCTAACTCTCCCCTTGGAGTAGGTTTTTGGGTTTTGTTTCCCCTTCCTCCTAAACCATGATTATTCACGAGTTCCAATGATGTTACCCTTGATTTACAGCAGTATAAGTGGGAGAAGATCTATCCCCTGATTGGGGTACTGTCTTACATTTCTGCTATGCATATGCATCATTGGCCTAGGCCTACTAATGACTACTGGGTCTGAAGATCAGTAAATTAAAAAATCTCTAATGAGGCTTTCATAAGGTACAGTGTAATGGCTCCAAAGGAGACAATACGGCCTACTGGGTCATTGATTTGTTAGCTACAAATTCTCTTTGTGTGCCATAACATTAATCAGCTTTAATGGCTCCGATGGAGGCATATTAATTAATTGCAGCTCCATTAATAACTCCCTGATTATGTATTTACCTGACCTAGACTGTACAGCGCATTTTAGAAAGTCTTTAATTATGTTTTACACAATAGTGGCTCCAAGGGAGACTATAAATAGTACATTGCAGGTACTATTATTTCCAAACATTATTCCAAAATGTATGTGGCTAACATTAGGCTAATTTTTGAGACAGATACAGTGAAACCTTTTAAAGTTTATTTCATGAGTCTAAATTAAATCCATATGGGCAAACAACTGAGAACTGAGGGTAAACCACCCAGATGATTTGTAGCCTCAGTTCCTGGAAGTCCCATTTGTTTAGACAAAACAAGCTGATGCAGATGGTCCACACAAGGCACCATATGAAGCCTTCAGATGATCAAAGGGCAACTTCCTCCTTCGTTCTCTGGAAGGGCTGAGGGCTCTGCTAACTACAATAACCTTCAAAACACCACTGCACTGTGCTGCCCAGTTCTTTAGCAGAGAAGGCTGAGGTTAGCATACAGCTGGGAGATGCAGCATTGCTCACAGAGCTACTACAACATGTAGGAAAGCTTTACTAGAGAGACCAGTAACAGTTTCTGAATGGACTTGCAGAGAAAGCTGTCTCATTTGGTTTGTCTCTCTTCATGGTCGTTCGTTAATAGAGGGAAATTCAAGGAATGTCAAGCATCCTAAAGTGTATTACTTCAAAGCTTAGGACATTGCTGATGATTATATGGATCTGTTTATTATATTTACTACCATTGTTTCAACTGGGTACATTTGTGCTTGCAAAATTCTGAGATGATTCAATATTTATTCCATTAAGTTTATGGATAAGTTCTTACATTTCTCTTTTTGCAGATTTTACTTCCCATTACTCTTCCTGAATTTATGCCTGCTAATGTGGCCTGCCTTTTTCCTTCATTTCTATCCAATTCCCACATGTAAAGCAATAAATGAAAGAAAGGTATTTGACCAGTTAAGAAAAGCCTAGATTAGATTTTTAAAATAAATTTGAATATTGATATTAGTCTTGGAGCTTTGTAAGTTTCTTATTCCTACACTCACTCTCTTACTCAAAGTACCTTTTAGGACAGTGAGGAAGTATTCCTTTTTTTTCTTTTAGCAGACAAGGTAGAATTTCAGCTCCCTTCATGACACAATAGGGACGGAATATGAATTTCAGCATTAAGCAATAGAATATTAATAAAACAAACCCTCAGTTTATCCAAGAATGACCTTCACAGTAATCTCATAACTATCTTTATTAATAGACTAAGTTTGTGAACAAAAGGAATTCACATTTCATCTACCTGGACTTTAGTAAAACATTTAGTATGACAGCATATAGGAGATCAAATAGAATAATAGAGATGAGGTGCATGAAAATTGTAGAGTGAATGAACATTAGGAAAGGTAATGGGCAAGGCTGATGGGAAAGATTACATATTGGAAAGCAATTACTTGTGAGTTTCCAGAATCTCACTCAAAATTGACTTCATTTAATATTTTAACTGGACATAAACAAAAAAAAACCAAAACCAAAACAAACAAAAAACCAAACAAAAACCCCAACCAAACAAAAAACACCCAAAAACAAAACAAAAAACCAAATGAACACAAAACCAAACAAAAGCAACAAACAAAAACCAGAAAACAACACAACACCCCCCCCAAAAACCTAAACCCAAACAAAAAAGGCAAACAAACAAAAAGAAAACCACAAACAAACAAGAATAATGTGTAAGTGGCTAAAATAACACAAAAATTAAGACATCATCAATGCAGATATTCTAAGAGTGGCATTCAGAAAGTAACAGATGAACTTGGGACTGGAATAATAACAATGGTTTAATGTTCAGCCATATAAAAATAAAGATGAAAAGGATACAAGTACAATGAAACTAATAAAATATAAGCACTGCTATAAACTGTAAACACATGCATAGGTAAGAAATACACAAACTGAAAACTCCACCATGTCAGCAAACCAATCCTCAAACACATTGTAAAATTAATATCTAACTCTCACAGCAATTAAGTTCAAACAAATCTTTTCACACTGAGGCAAGGAAATCTAACTGGATCTTTCACAACACCTTTGGGACTGCAGAGACAATGCAGTGCACACATTTGTCACTGGCTTTGCTTGATGGTGCAGGAGGATCTTTTCCAACTCTTGTTTCTATTGTCTCTCACTTCATAAGGTTTTGTGTGAAACAGCTACTTGTCAGTTAAATTCTCACATCCATCAGGCATTAGAATCACTGAATGACTGCTTTATCTGTTCTTCCTGAGAGGGAGACAAAGCTAGGTGTCTTCAAGCATCCTGCAGTCCATATGGCACTAATATCTCCCTCGGTGGCATCATGATGTTAATTGGACAGTTATAAAAGAAATAATTCAGCATCATGATGAAGTCTTTAGGATCTTCTCTCTCTCTTTTTTTTTTTTTTTTTAGCAGACATGAGCAATGACTTCAGATATGAACAGATGTAAACGTTTATCTGTGTACATCTTTCAGGAACCATGGCTTTTTGCATCTCTACAACGCAGGATTTCTAAGAAATAATAGCTGCTTTTGACAAACGGTGCCATGCACTTCAGTAATCAACACAAAGCATGACTTTTGGCAGGAATGTCAAAAATTTTATCACAAGCATTTCATTTGCCTTGTAGTTTCAGAAAAGCATATGTTGTGCTCAGGCAACAGGTAAGAGCATTTTGTGGGTTTTTTTTTTTGGTGTGTGTGTGTTCTAATACCTCTTTTGTAAGGAGTGGATATTTCTTTTATTAAAAAGAGAGGAAAAAAGGATGAACAGATGCTGAATGAAGGGATTTATACCATCTTTTTATCAACATTATTGAGATCAGTGTATGTACCATGTAAGAACAGCAGATTATTTAAATATATAAATATAAACAAAGCATTTTACTATTCTAACCTGAAAACGGAGGATGTACTATAGAAAAGGTCACCAAATACATCAAATGAATGACTAGAATGTGAAGAATGTTCTACAGATAGGAAAAATATGAGCTTGCTCTTGATCTTGTAAAAATATTTATCTATGATAATTTATGTGGACAGAAGATCTTCTCTATATTTTTAATTCCAACAGAAATGAGTGATGTATCTCTTTCTATAATATATCAGAGTGTTGCAATAACAACCATATCTAATATTTACCTTTTTGAGACAGGCTTACTGAGTGATGCCATGGGCAATACAGATCATGTTTGCCACTTTTATACTTTTGTCTGCATTTTATAAAAGAGCAACCTACAAAAGAAAGGTTCAGATAATTGTCAGTTTGTCAAACCACATGCCATTATATATTGTGTGCACCTTCCATTTAGGAAATGATTAAAATGTGTGTAAAAATTAGGTCAAAAGCAGGCCAAATTTTAACAATGATCCTGGCAGATGGGTTTGCATGAGACCATACAAAAACAATTCTGATTCAAGGTTCAGCAGTGAAGTAAGACCTCAGTAAAGCAGAATTATATTGTAATCCAAGAAGAAATGAAAGCTTTTAGCACAAGGAAGGTTAAAAAGAGGACTTCCAATGGAATAGCTAAAACTTGATCAATACAACAAGTCAGAAGTAGAAAGACTGAAACAGGGGATGAATTAAAGTGAAGAAAATGTCATTTGCAAGGCAGAGGAATTAATTGTTTAGGAGTCCTTTGCAGAGGTATAACTTGAAAACTAAATTTACCTCAACTGCACTCAGTTCAACTCTTACATTTCTATTTCCAGAGCCTGTCAAAATAATAGCAGAGACTCAGGGAACCTGAATGATCAAAAAGTATGTCAATCTGGTGCTGTGGCCCAGAAATTCAAAACACAAAGCAGATATGAACAGCAAATAATATTCACTGGACCTTGTTATTTTGTGTCAAGTCTTTAAAGGATTGTAAGAGTCTCATGGTCACAGAAGTTAGGGTCATGGTCATTCTTAGCAATTTCAAAAGAATAAGAAATTGTAGGGTCTTTAAAATCTTCAAATGAGTTTACTCCTTTCCTTAGAATCATCCTCCTGCCAAGATCTGCTACCTGTATGCTTGGCATACAGCAGTAAGAGCAGAGCTGAGTATGTGTCATGTCATGGTGAGCAGTCGCCAGCTCGAGGAAGATAGAATACATTAACAATCAACATCTTCTATGAGGAAAAAAACCACTTCAATACCTTTCTCTAACAAGTTAAGTTAAAACAAAGACAAAAAAGATATTGAGAGAGTAAAACTGGAATGGTCTGTGGACTGAAAAAGCCAAGTGGCCAGGATTTTCAGATATAAAAATGCTCTCTCTTAGCACAGCACTGGTCTGGGCTCCCCAAAAGCAGCATGGCCAAAGGGAATCACTACTGAAAGCTGTTTAAGGTTGGACAATACGGTGTGCTGTCTCTTATGTAGTCTCTAGCCACTGCATATCCCTCTGACAGGCTCAGTTTCATGTTTGTCCTTTTATCCTGAAGGGATAAAATTCTCTTCTTTCTCTTTCTTTTTTTTTTTTTTTTTTTTTTTGGTGGGGGGGAGGAGGACAAATGAAAGAAGAAAGAAGGAAAACAGCGGTTGAGACACAAGGGTCTGACAGAGAGAATGAATCAGAATCAAAGAATCATTCAACTTGGAAAAGACCTTTAAGATCATCAAGTCCAACCATTAACCCACACTACCAATTCAACCATGTCACCAAGCACCACATCTACACACCTTTTAAATGACCCCAGGGATGGTGACTCAACCACTTCCCTAGGCAGCCCATTCCAATGCTTAACAACCTTTTCTGTGAAGAAATTGTTCCTAATGTCCAATCTAAACCTCCCCTGGTGTAACTTGAGGCCACTTCCTTGTGCAGACACACTAGCATTTTGTTGCATTGAAACCCTGGTTGCCTCGGAGAAGGTGTCAGTGGTACTGAAGAGGGCCACCAGGATCAGTCCGGGTGCTCTGAGCTTGCCTGCATCTGGGCTCAGCTCTGCTAGCTCCATGTCGCTGGAAGGTGTCTGGGCTCAGCTCTGCTAGCTCCATGTCGCTGGAAGGTGTCTGGGCTCAGCTCTGCTAGCTCCATGTCGCTGGAAGGTGTCCTTGGCCATCCTCTGGCAAAATGTCTATTTATTTATTTATTTTAAACTCAGATGTGTCTTTTTTTTTTTTTTTTTTCTTTTTAATCATTCATAAATCTAATCTAGGTTTACTTTCCTTTATGGGTCATATGGTAGAGCATCCCAGATGCCAGTAAGGGCATGTTGGGAGGGAGAGATCTGTGCTCCTGGGCATCTCAGCTCAGCTGTCTCCCAAAGAGTTACTTTTCCTATTGCTGTTTCTTTACCAGAGGCGTCCTGGAAGGCAGACTTGTCAACTTTTACTCTGCCATATATCTTAGGTAGTCTTCTGTATTTGCTTCATTTCCAGCTGCATGGTGACAAATAGCTTAATTTTGTCCTTCTTAAAGTCAGACTTCAACATTTCCTGCCATCAATTACCAGTAGTGGGGGGAAAATACGCAAACAACTTGAAATGAGAATGAAAAAAGGGGGAAAAAAAGTTTTTTGTGTGAAACTGTCTTTTGAAAAACTTAAAAATAATAACAGCAATAACAATGAAGGGTACAACGAGTGCAGCTCTGCTTCAATTCTGTTCTTGTCACTTTACCGATTTTTATTTCTTTTCCTCTATGCTTGTGTTGTAGCTTCATCTTTTTTGCCTATTCAACCTCTTTTATGGCCTAGTGAAGAAGTCAGCTGAAATATTTCCTAATTAGTGCAGTAATGACCTAGCAAGTGCTAAAGTATGCCTTAAGATGGTTTCATAATTGATACAAAACTGTCATCACATATCACGCTCATATTGTTTTCTCCTGCTGTAAGGATTTACACTTCAGATACTTTCTGTTTTCATAACAAGCCTCAGAAACCCTTTGGGGACAAACTCTGTCCTTAGCTTACACTGATACAAATTATGATGCCTTTCATCCACTCTTAGAATCAAACTTCAATAAAAAAAAAACCCCAACCAACAAAACACACAGTCAGAAAAGCAGATAGAAATTTTATTTGTATGCCATAAAAATTAAATAAAAGCCCCTCTTTAGCAATCCTAGAGATTAGTAGTATTTGTGTATGCTCTACACAAACAGTAGCAAAATATCAAACCAGTCAGTGAGGAAGTAAAGCATCAAACAGTGGAATCCTATGAATTTTCTCACTGCATCACCACTGTGCACAGACCAATGTGATGTGTTTATTCATGCAGAAAACAGACTGTCCAAGACACCTCATTTTTTTTCTCAATTTTTCTTTTTTTTTTTTTTTTTCCCCCTTATGAAGCTGTTATATGTTACTGTACAAATTAAAGAAATAGAAAATAGCTGTTAAGGACAATCCAGTAGTCATATTCAAATGGGTTAAGGAAGACAGGACAGGCATTTGGCTCATCTTGCATTATACAAAGTTAAGCTTTTTTTTAAGACTGCTAAGATTTTCTAAGATTCTCAGGCCTAGAACCATGACCACCCAACACAAGACCTGATAAATACTGGGAAATTCAGCAGGAATCTGCCTCTGGTCTAGCAACTGGTGGATGTTAGTAGAAGAGATTGCCTGAAAAGTTGCGTGCAGGATCCATTTCTACTCTGGAGTTCAGACATAGACAGAATAGCATCTATAAGTGATGGATGCCTGAAGTGTTCAACACTGGATTGCCTCCATCACTTGCATCTGTTGACAGTATGAGCTGGCTTTGAAAGCAGACATGATGCCCACATGCTCTCAGCTTTCTGCTTCAGGCACTCACATGTATTTCTCCATGTATTTCCTCACTGAATCCTGAAAGCTACACTGCACAGCCAAAAAAAAATTAACTTTTGTTGTGATCAGTGATAATCAAATACATCCATCATTAAATTTATCTGGATAACTCTTCAGAGAAGCTCTGTGGTCTCTTGAGCCTTGCTCTGAATATAGGTATTGCTTAAAAAAAAAAAACAAACCAGAATAAGATTACAGCAAGTAGCAAGATAATTTACTTTCAAATGCCATATCATACTGCTTTCTTAGTTTTTGACAGTGTCCAAAATGAAATAGTAATAATGGTTTACAAGAAAATAGGAAAATTATTGACCCATTAAGGTGACATCTGGGGAACCAAAGAAATATCATAAGCAGAAATGCCATTTTCTTTTATTATTTCTTTCCTAGGTTGCTGAAGAATCTATCCATCTGTCATTCCAGTTTTCTCCAGCAATCAGCTATCCTGGCTCACAGTGTGCTGGTGTTTCTCCAGTAGCACAGGTGAACTGTTGTTTAGTATGCATGCTGGAGAAAAAAAATAAATTATTATTAATTCATCTTCAATAGTAAGTGGATTCTATGTCTTTTCACTTTTTCATAGAATCATAGAATACCATGTTGAAAGGGACTTTAAGGATCATCTAGTCCAACTTTGTAAGGTAAACTATATATATACATGAGGTGGCCCAGCACCCTGCCAAGCTGTGTCTTAAAACTGTCCAGTGCAGGAGAATCCACCACTTCCCTTGGGAGGTTATTCCAATGTCTAATTGTTCTCATAGTGAAAATTTTCTTCTGGAGTCCAATCAGAATGTCCCCAGGAGTAACTTGTACCCATTATCCCTTGTCTTTTCCATGTGGCTCCTTGTAAAAAGGGCATCTCCATCTTCTTGGAAGCCACCTTTTATATACTGGGACATGGTAATAAGGTCTTCTGTAAACCTTCTCAAGGCTGAACAAGCCCAGTTTTCTCAGCCTTACTTCACATGGCAGGTCTTCCAGTCCTCTGATCATCCTGGTGGCCCTTCTCTGGACCCTCTCCGGCCTGTCCACATCTTTTCTACAGTGGGGACTAAAACTGAACCCAGCACTTTTCATTTAATTATTTTAATTATGATCTCCCTTGTTCCCCGCAGGACAGTAAGAGTTAAACTGAAACATTCACAGCCTGAGAAGGCTGGTAAATGTATAGTCAGAATATGTGTACATTTACAAACAGGACACCAGTTCAGCATTTTGTATCACATGATGTGACTGTACACACTTAGCTCAGCTAATGTCCCTCCCATGATATGGATGCAACAAGCCTGTACAAATTGTACCTGCTTTATATTTTTGTAATACCCCTGTTTTGTTTGGTTTGGGTTTTTTTTTTCCTACATTCTGCATTGTAGTCACAACCAAAAACTGTCCAAAAGCTTTTATCTGAAATTTTTCCTTGATGAAATCTCTGCTTTCATCAAGCCTGCAACTCGAAAAAAAGAAATCTGAAAATTGCAATCAGAAATATAGTGATAGAGGTGAAAACAGCCAATTTGTAATTGAATCATTTCGGGGGGGTAGGGCGTGGGGAGTTTTTCCCTTTGTATGCTTCTGGGGTTTGGTGTTGTTTTCATTTCAGCAGAAGCATTTCTAGAAAACAAAAATTAGTTCCTTTCCACGGAGACAAACTAACTAACACAAGCTGCCTTGCTCAGAAGTGCTCCACTAGTTTGCATCTGTGTGCTTCCAAAGGTATTTACGCATAGGCTCCCACAGTCATCTGTTGCCTATCAGCTTTTTTTCAGAGAAGTGAGGGAGTTTAAACATGTAAATCAGACCTTCTAGACCATCTTAAGGGTCATAGCAGGGAAAGCTTGAGAACCAGTTCAAAACAAAGTGCAACCAGAGTTGTTGGGACAAGTTTACTTAAAGAGAAAAAAAAAAACAACCTAAAGTTTAGATAACTTGGAGACTTATTAAAAAGGATAAAAAAAATAAAAAAGCTTTCTCCAACCTATTTTCTCTCGTGTTCAGCTGGTTGCTGTAATATATTGTAAACATTCAAAGCAGTGCCTGCTTTTTCAGGTATGTCATACCCACCAGTATGACAAACAGGAGAGATTTCAGGAATGTTTGCACAGCTCATTCCAGCCTTACAAGTAGGTGCTATCAGAAAACAGATGACAGGATTTACCATGTTATGTAAGGGGCAAGGAATCTGGAAGGGTTTACTGCAACCGAAACTCAAATTCCAAACACAGGGTTCACATTTCAGGATGTGTCTTCTGCAGCCCACCAGCACAAATGTTAGTCTTAATTTGTGCTGGCAAAACCTGACATAGCTATTTTTAATTAAAAGAAATACATAAATACGAGCAAACAGAGTAATTTGCTCTCAGCTAAACACCAGGGATGACAGGGGACAAACCCAAGCTATTCCAAAAACACAGTGCACACATGTGCACGTGTATAAACACCACAAATTGATAACTTCACAGGAAGTTCTCTTCCTGAGTTAATTAATTCAGTTGACTCTGCTGTAACACAATTTTAAAGCTCACCTGAATACTTATCTAGAAAAAAAAAAGCAATTTATAAATTATATTTTATATTTACAATTGGAAAGAGTTATTTTGCAAAGGATTGATAGATAGCTGAAGAGCAGAGGAGTCAACATAAGACTGCAGCTCTTGCTCCCAGTTGTGTGCAGAATAACCCACTGCACCAGTACAGGTTAGGAGTTGACCTGCTGGAAAGCAGCTCCATGGAGAAAGGCCTTGGAGTCCTGGTGGACAATAAGTTACCCATGGGACAGCAATGGGCCCTTGTGACCAGGAAGGCCAATGGTCTCCTGGGGTGCATAAAGAAGAGTGTGGCCAGCAGGTCCAGGGAGGTTCTCCTCCTTCTCTATTCTGCCCTGGTGAGACCACAGCTGGTGGATTGTGTCCAGTTCTGGGCTCCCCAGTTCAAGAGGGACATGGGAATACTGGAGAGAGAGTCCAAAGGAGAGCTATGCAGATAATTAAAGGACTGGAAGATCTCCTCTGGTGAGGAAAGGCTGAGAGCCCTGGGGCTGTTGAGCCTGGAGAAGAGAAGCCTGAGAGGGGAGCTGATGAATGTTCGCAAATATCTGCAGGGTGGGGGTCAAGTAGAAGGGGCCAGGCTCTTGTCAGTGGTGACTTGTGATAGGACGAGAGGCAATGGGCACAAGGTGAAACGCAAGAAGTTCCGCCTCAACAGGAGGAAAAACTTCTTCCCTGTGAGACTGACAGAGCCTGGAACAGGCTGCCCAGAGAGGTTGTGGAGTCTCCTGCTCTGAAGACTTTCAAACCCCACCTGGATCTGTTCCTGTGTGGCCTGCCCTGGGTATTCCTGTGTTGACAAGGGGGTTGGACTCAATGATCTCCAGAGGTCCCTTCCAACCCCTACCATTCTAGGATTCTATGATTTTAAAATAGAGTACAACACAAGTCCTTCACTTCACTTCACACAGGAATCTCAGGGTGGCTGACTAGAGGGTGTCAGTCTGCTGTGACAAAGACAAAAGAGTAGAAAAGAAATTCTGACTCCCTGCCCCTGCTGTTGTTCAGATGGGTGTTTTACTCAAGGTTGCAACATGCTGCATATGGGTTGCTGTCTTCCCCTTGAGCTAGAACTGTTTTCTTCCTCCCTTTGATAGAAGTCCTCTTTGTTACAGAAGACTGAATTTTTATTTTTATAGATGTTACAGTAGAAATATATCTTATAAAGGACATGTACAGAGGAGAAAGCAGTAGTTTTAGGATAATAATGCTGGCTTCAGGTCTACGAATACAGCACTCTTGTAAAAGATTTATTTTATTCTGCCTAATGAAATCAATGGAATATGTGAAATCAATGGAGTCTTTACAGGACCCTGAAGAGAAGGACTGGACTCAGAATTCAAGCCCATGTTCCTTGCATGTTAAAACCTTCATTTTCCCATTTATCATAACAAACCATGAATCAAAATCAGCCACCATACGTAATAGAACAAATTAATGCCTCCATGTGCCTCCATGTTCTCAAAAGTTCCCATAATCTCATGAAATTTAAATTCCTGTTACAAAATAGATATGGATATGAGATATGCAGTTGATAAAATCTGATTATGACAATGTGCATTTTGTACTGAATAATCAAGATTTTTTTCCCCCATTATAAGTCCTACACTAAGACAAAGCATGCATCACGTTGCATGAAGAAGCAGGATATCTAACATTATTATTTTTAAAAGACATCCCATGGGTATGGCAAGTGAGATGGTTCTATCCTATCAATTCAAGGATTCAGTGATATGTCCCACATTTACATCTTTTTGTGTTCACTTTTTCTTATATATATATATATAAAATTCTTTATTGATGCAGCGTTAGATCACAGAAATGGCTGTTCAGTTTTGCCTGATAAGCCTGTGATTTATTGCAAAGTATCAAATATTTATTAATCATTTGAGCTCAGGATATGAAATAATTTTTCAAGTTGTCCAGCTGAGCCCATCCGGTTAAATTTTCCCATCAATTGTAAGAGATGGTATAAACTTGGCCCTGAATGTCAATCTGTCTTCAGGAACAGTTTTAATTTCAGTCTCAACCTCTGCATCAGTGCTTAGACAGTGAGTTATGAATTTTCAGTCTCTTAGCAGGACAAGTCCTTCACAAGTTCAGTTTTGATATCAGAAGTAAGATCCAGCAGAGTTTTCTTAGTTTGATAAAATGTCTCTAATTAAATAAAATAAAAATAAAAATAATAATAATAATAAAAAAAAAAAACCCAAACCAAACAGATATTTCTTTTTGAGATGGACCTCTTATATCATGGAGGATTCACTAAGATATCAAGTGTGTCTGTGATTTGTAACTGTATTTTCCCTCTATTTTAAAGATACTACTTTTCTATAACAGAAATAAATGTATACTTGCAGAGTGGGAATCCTGAAAGCAAACTCACATCCTTAATAATTTCCCCAGGCCGAAACCAAATACCATTATCATTCTGTTTTCTGAATGATAGTTTAACTGTTAAGAAACACCATTAGTATCTAATTCAATGCCAGATCAATATGATTACTGTAGAATCACAGAATTGCTATGGTTAGAAAAGACCTTTAAGATCATTAAGTCCAAGCATTATCTAACTTGACCAGTGCCACTACTACACCACATCCTTAAGCACCATATCTAGGTGGCTTTTAAATGCATACAGGGATGGTAACTCAACCACCTCCCTGGGCAGCCTGTTTCAGTCTTTGAAAACCCTTTCGGTACAGAAGTTTTTCCTCATGTCCAACCT
Source organism: Megaceryle maxima (assembly GCA_024605025.1). Taxonomy (NCBI): domain Eukaryota; kingdom Metazoa; phylum Chordata; class Aves; order Coraciiformes; family Cerylidae; genus Megaceryle; species Megaceryle maxima. The sequence continues at coordinate 21,405 of JANHGN010024448.1, forward strand.
AAACCTCTCCTGGAGCATCTTGATGTCTGTCAGTTGTGACTTGTGAGAAGAGAACAACACCCACCTCTTTACAACCTTCTGTCAGGGAACTATCAGTGCCAGAAGATCTCCCCTGAGCCTCCTTTTCTTCAGACTAAACAAGCCCAGCTCCCTCAGCTGCTCCTCATAAGACTTATTCTCAAGACCCTTCACCAGTGTCTTTGCCCTTCTCTGAAGTTGGTCCAGCACCTCAATATCCTTCTTATCCTGCAGAAACCAAAACTGAACCCAGTGCTTGAGATGGGGCCTCACCACTGTTGAGTACAGTGGGACAATCACTTCTCTAGTCTCACTGGCCACACTATTCATGATGGAGGCCAGAATGCTATTGACTTTCTTGGCCACCTGAGCACACTGATTGCTCATGGCTGTCCACCAATACCCCCAGGTCCCTCTCTGCTGAGCAGCCTCCAGCCACCCCTCCCCAAGCCTGTAGCGCTGCGGGGGATTGTTGTGGCCCAAGTGCACTTGGGCCTTGTTGAAACCCAAATGATTGGCCTCAGCCCATCGATCCAGCATGCCCAAGACAAAGTTGGAAAACAATCAGTCCTAATATTCCAGCCTATATACAATCCTATAGTTCATGAAATTAGTGATATCTTCATAAAGTAAAACGAGAAGACACAATAAAATATTGAGACAAGTGAAAATAAGAACTCTGGAGTCCTTGAGGGACGGAAGAGGAGAGGAGAGGGGGAGGGGGAAAGGGAAGGGGAAGGGAGAGAGGAGAGAGGAGAGGAGATGAGATTGGGAAGGGGCTTACAATGACCATCTCGTCCAACTGCCTGACAAAATCAGGGCTGACCAAAAGTTAAAGCATGCTGTTAAGGGCATTGTGCAAATGCCTCTTAAACACTGACAGTCTTGGGGCATTGACCACCTCTCTAGGAAGCTTGTCTCAATATTTGAACTCCCTTTTTGGTAAAGAAATGCTTCCTTGTGTCCATTCTAAACCTTTCCTGGCACAGATTTGTTGCAGGTCTTTTTTAGTTTAATGAAACACAAACTGTTGGTCAACACTGATCTGATTTTCTATCTTTAATAACAATAATAATGGTGAATGTTATCTATATTCACATTTTATTATTGTGTTCTTGTTACCATTTTCTGTTGTCTAGTTTGGCCTACCTCTGTGAACTTCAAGATAGCTGCACCAATTCACATCAGCTAGATTGTTTTCTGACAATAAATGTCCTATAGGGGCATCAGTCAGAAAGACAAGTTATCCATGCCCACGCCATGCCCACCTTCTGAAATGCAGTTGTTGGTAAGCACTGTGTTATTCTTTCAGAAAAGAGACTACTCTATTTCCAAAGAGTCACTGGCCTGTGTGAGCAAATTTCTCCAGTAACAGCGAGCTGATGGTCAGCATTTTGAAGCACCTCAAGCACAATGCAAGAGCATTCCATTAGCTGAGGAACTTCTTAACTAAGTTCTGCCAGGGCTATGGACCCTACCCAGTGAGCAGGCAGGGACTTGCTGTCATCTCTCCTTCCATCACTTACTGTTACACTCCAAACAGCTGTTCCCTTTGCCTTCTTATCAGTTGTGGTTTCTAGTTCTAAAACCAAGTTGAAGTTGCCTAGAGAAACACCCCAAAAAAGCCTCTCTTCTAAATCTGAAATGTAACTTGGGGTATCTTTTCACATCACGTTCTTGGCAACTTTTGTCTATGTGGCTGCACTTTTATAGGCAGATAACTGCACCCTTCCTCTGCCTGTCTGTAAAATAAAAGTTTGGAAACATTTTAGCTCACATATGTGTCCTTCCTCCCAAGACAAAAACTCTCTTTGACACTGACAGTGTCACACTGTAAACACCTACATGAGTAAACAAGTAAGTGATGCTTCAGCTTCCTGTAACAACTGTCTCATTCTGACCACATAGACAGAAGTAAATGTCCACAAACCTCTCTATAAGTTTTTGATCGATGCATGAAAATGAGTGGCGTGTTTTGGTACCAGAAGCCAATAATTATGTATTGGGTTAGACTCGTGTTCAGGTGAGGAACTGAAAGGCTGTCCCCCGCCTCTTATGTGGCTGTGCAGTTTTCAGGGCTTTACACTGGCTTCTAAACCTGTAAAGGGGAAAAATTCCAGTTCTCATACGTTTTGGGGTTTTGGAAGGATTATTTGATTTGAAAGAATTATGCTTCATGCATTTATGCTTCTTTTGGATTTAAAAGATTTACCAGGTAATTGTCTCTCCCAGAATCTGTGGGATTTTTTCCTGTATAGGGACTCTTCAATACAGTTCAATATTTCATTGTATGTTATTTGTATTCCAGTTAAGTCTGGTTTATTTTCCTGAACAGCTATGTAGCTATGCAAAATTTAGTAGTGTACCTTTCCTCTTTGTAGCTACATCAATATTCATTTTTATAGACACTTTGATAACATTATACCATCTGACATACTAGCAAAAGAGGAAATTTGATAGTATCAAATACTATTTACAGCTAACATGCTTGCAATTTATGCGAGACATTGGTCTTTACAGAAAAAAAACCCCTTCACTCTCCCTAAGTTTCTGATGTGTGCAGACAGAAAAAGGCAAAAATAGGGGACTTTTGGTATAATGATCTATCTAGTAATGTTTTTCAGTTATCTAGGCTGCTTGTAAGGCAGCACATTTCAGACTGTCACTGGTCCTGGCTGTAGAAGAGAAATAAAAAGCTATGAAAACAAAAGAACAATACACCAGAAGACTTCTGTGGTTCATTGTGCACTGAGCATGGGGTTGGACTAGATGGTCTCCAGAGGTGCTTTCCATTCTTGGTGGTTCTGCGACTGAATCTGCAGATCATAAACTCAAGGTACATCTATATGCAAGTTATTTTTCTCAAGAAATATTTTTTTCTGTAGAGAGAGCTGTGATTCTGTATTTCATTACAGCTGAAAATTATTTTTCCTATTTAGAGTTTATTGCTTATTATGCTTTAAAGACAAAATTTGAATTCAAAAGTTTGTTTAATAAAAGGAGAAAAAACCATAGAGAATAAGAAATTTTGTGTCTGTGTCATTCATCACTGCTGCACTAATCCAGATCTAACTCTCCCTTGGAATTAGCACACCCTTACCATGATCTCCATTTGTACGTGGAGTGATGGTAATTGTTGTGATTTACATCTGACAGCTGGGATTATCCTCAAGGAGTTTGGTCTGGAATCAGTGTCTTGAAAGGGTTGATGATGACTAAAACAATGGCATTAAACTTAAACAGGAAAAAACAAAAAACCAGTGTTTTACTAGTGGCCATTTAATTTGGAAGGAAAACAGCACTGAAGCTCTCACCCTTTCTTCATCATGGAATTACACTTTTGACAAACTCTTGGTTCCAGTTGCCTTATAAGGCTCCAACAAAAATAACACACAGCCAGCCCCAGATATTTCTGTCAGCCTTTAAAAACTCATTGAGCTCCATTGTAGGATTAACTGTGTTTTCATGAATAACAGGGAAATCTTGAACTAGCAAAGGAATTAAAAATCAGTTTAATCCTTCATTAAAATACAGCCTTCTCATGTTCTTCTGACAAGCATAGAATGTCAGACAGTGACTGACTACACGTGACTGAACCAAGCTGAAAAATATTTTTCTCATTAACTTTTTAATTTTGTCCATAAACTAAATGTCTAACATGTGGAACAAAAAGAGTATTTTTACATTTATGAGACAATATTGCCTTTGCTGAAATCAGATTGTGAAACTATGGAGACAGATCCTAATGTAGTATTTCCATAGTTCCTCTCCAGTCAGAAGAATAACATAGATATAAACTCAACAATGATCTGATGAAACACAAGGACAGGGGAATAAAACAAGGTGCTGTCAGTTTTATTTTTGACTTTTTTGTTTTTAAAATACTACTGAACTACACTCCTACACAAAGAGAGGTTATTCATTAGAATGATGCACATCAAATGAATGATGCATAAACACAACAGCAGTAAGTTTATTTGATAAAGACCTCTGACTTTCTTTTTCTCTAAACTCACCTTTTACCAAATTCACATGAATACACATGGAATTAATTCTTCCACATATTTTTCAATATATCAATAATATTTTTATATTTTTAGAGGAAAAAAATACTAAAAATAGGTCATTTTTAAAACCTGCTGTGGGCAGATTCTGTTTAAAATGCTATGATAAAGGAATGGAGTACCATCACTTGAGTGAAGTATTTAGCTAGAACCATGAGTATGTTAGGAGGTATGGCTGTGACTCTCTTCAACAAAAGTTAATAAAGATTAGAGTCAGGTGGTGCATTAGATTTCACTATGGACACAAAGGTGTCTGCTTTTTTACTCTAATATTGTTCCTGAAGGACCTGCCTAGGAAACTGCTCCACCCATTGCCCTAATGTAAGGGAAAGGGGAAAAAAAAAACCCAACCAAACAAAAAAAAACCCCAAAACCAACAAAAGTAGAAAGCATACCAAAGTCATTGAATTTAATAAGATCAGACTGTGCAATTTGGGAGCAATCTCCTAAACTTCATTAGCTCTGATAGCTCCAGTAAAAGATATTTACAGGTGCTCTGAGGAAGCAAAAGGAAAAATGACGGGAAAAAACTAAAAACATATGTTATTCAAAGAAACTCACTGTGGTTTTAGAAAGCATTGATTCTGAACTGAAAAAGCCAAATCTAAAAGTTCAGAAACCACCTGAGAGATCTTGGTTTAGACTAAGTAAATGATAATAATAAAGTAACTTAAGATGGGATGCATCTCATCTAACTGCAGCTGTCTAAAATTTAGACAGTCTGAACTACTGATCTAGGATAGAACACACTAAGAGATAAACACCTTTCAGAGCCACTAACATACAAAATACCAATATCAAAACTCAATAACTCTATGAGTACATTGATTGTTCTGATCATGAAGTCTCACATAGAATCATAGAATGGTAGGGGTTGGAAGGCACCTCTGGAGACAACATCGAGTCCACCCCCCCTGCCAGAGCAGGATCACCCAGGGCAGCCCACACAGGAACAGATCCTCTAGGTCAGAACAGAACAGGAGGAGAATCACCCTGGACCTGCTGGAAACAATCTTCTTAATGCCCCCCAGGAGACCATTTGCTCTTCTGGCTGCAAGGGCCCATTGCTGTCCCATGGATCATTTATTGTCCACCAGGACTCCACGGTCCTTCCCTGTGGTCCTCAGGTTGCAACAGTTTTTTAGCCTATAAAGAGATGTAGCTTGTACTTTTATGACTGCTCCTAGTAAGGGTATAATATAGTTACCTATATTGATAGTGCTGTGAAACAGACTTTTTTTTCCTTAGAATTAAAATTTTGAAAAAAAGTTAATTTTGTTTAAATTGTCTTAGAGAGCTCCAATGTCAATTATTTCCAAGCAAATGAAGTTAAAGGGAAAATATAATCTGCTTGATCGTACACTTTTGTAAAATTTAAAGTCTTATTATCATTGATTTAAAAAAAAAAAGTAATCTGAATTCTTCAAGAATGAAAAAATCCATTTACATTCAAACTCTATGTATTTTTTATAACATCCATAAAATATAATTCAGCAATTTGCAGAACAGAGACTCATTAAAGCTATTTTGAAATGCTGAAATTTCTGCAGTGTTGGCAAAACAGCTGTCAGTCAGCTGACTTCACCCAATTAAATCCACTAAGTCAGGGGCAGGTGCAGCTTTTACTTGTTATGGGTGTGATAGAGGAGGTTTTCTCAACAAAGGCAGCTGATCCAAAATCAAGTATTTCAAAGTCAGCTGAAGACTCTGAAGAAAAGTCCTTATGGAAGACATAGAACTTGCAGTGGTAATGAACTGGATTGAATAGAGATGGAATGGAACAGACATCTTTCTATATAGGGAATAGAAAAGTTCAGTGAAGATAATTGCTCAAAGTGAAGGATTTGATGTGTTCCTTCAAGTATTCTTACCTCAACTTTATGTCAGAATTCAGGATTTCCAATATTACTAGAAGAAAAATAACCCTGATTTTTTGTGCTGGACACAATTATGAAGGTTGCACCAACACACCCTCCACACAAAACTACACAGGCAAATAATATATTATGGCAGATGAAGGGTATCTCAAAAACCATGAGCAACAGCAAAAGGCTGTGTAATGAAATGTGTTCACATCGTTCCTGAGTGTCAAGGAAGGTGCTCCAGGGAGATGTCCTGCAACTGGGAAGCCTCTCTCATGAAAGTTGTTGCAGACAGGGCTTGCAGCCAGCAGAGCAGTGTAAAACCATCCTGCCCACAGGGGACTTAGCCCTGCTCATTGGACCCTCGTGGTGCCAGCACTGCCAGTCAGGGTAAGACAGGTGGAGATGAAGGAGGGATTGAAGATATAAGTAGAAAGAACAAGAAAGATGTGGGCTGAGCTGCAGTATGTCAGTGGAGGGTAAAACAGGGGTGAAACATGTTGTCTTCTGAACTCAGGAATCAGAGAGAAAATGCACATATCACTGTGAAACACCCATTTTGCTTTTCTGGCTATATCTAAAGTATTTCAAGCTATTTTAATTTCTCAAAAGGGAAATAAAATAAATCTGTTATTAAATTTATATGAGAACCTAACAAGCTAGCAGAACACCCCCCAGTGATTTACATGAGGCGCTCTTATTATCCATGGATCACTGACATGATAGAGTGTAATGACATCTGAAAGAGTACTTGGAGACCACTATTTTGTGTCAATGAGCAGTTAAGAAGCCCTTAGCTTTTTGGAGCCTCGGTTTATTGTGTCAGTCTGTGGAGAAACAGACACTAAAGGCAGCAATATCTCCATATGATGAAGCCAACTGGCATCCTAGCAGCATGCCTGCTCATATTGTGCTTGGAAGGGTTTGTTATTCATGGCTAGCTCTGTGTGAAATAGTTCTATTTTTCATGATATTGCTGTGTGTCCATCTTCTGGAATATTAATGTATGAGTTTGAATTTAATCAGCTCTGCATGTAGAACCACTAAGTTTTTAATTCAGACTCCAAAACAGACATAACTGCAGTGTAAGAACGAAAGCATTAATGGCTGCTTCTTTGAGCTTCAAAATTACTGTGAATAATCCAGCATTTTTTAAACTGCCTTTTTCACTAGAGTTAGATTCACTTACTCTTCCTAATTTATAAGAGGAGGTGCTAGCACCACTTACCATCTTGTTGGATTTGCAAGAAACCACCTTCAGGCTTTGTTTATGTGGACACTCACGATGCTAAAAATCTCTTGGAAATCATCTGTGGTCTTTTCACTACTAACCTACTAATGCTTTCCTAGAAATTGTCCTTTATCATAATGCCAGAGAATTTGCCTTTAATCAGGCCAGGGATATGACTGATATTATCAGTTGGGCAATACATTCCCTATATTTCCTTATTTTCCCCTATGGCCAATTGTTGTCCCACTTGCTTTTCTAAAGATTTAAGCACTATCAGGGAAGGAAATTCTATTTGGTCTGTGTTTGTACAACAGCTAGTGCTGTGAAATATACTGCTTCATGACCATGGTTCTTAAGTAATATCACTGTATATCATCACAAGAATAAAGCCTGTCTCACTGAAAGGGCTGCTGATTCAAACATCTGTGTCACCTTGATGTTGTGAAATCCTGCCTCCAGAATCCTGTCCTGAGATGTCAGAGGTACAGCAGTTGTTCCCTTCCAGCCAGAAAAACAGTCCTGGTTCACTGTTTATTTTCATCTACATCCTTGCAGAGTCTTAAATAACAGAAGACAGCATTTAAAATTATTGGTATTCCCTACAGGTGTTGAATCACATCCTTTAAGAACAAATCCTTTCCATTCATTTAGAATGTCTGAGATAAACCCCAATATCTGGGGAATGTAGAGCTCTTATAGATCTCTAGAAATCTTTGTCATTCTTTTATTAGTATCTGCTTTCATAGCAGTATATTACATACCTACAGCTGCCTTCTATACCTTAATTCATCTGATAATCGTTACTGAAGTATGTCAAAGGACACTTACAAAACATTTTAGTAGTGGAAGTAAGATGCTTCCTATGGTCAAAAAAAAAAAAGATGCAAGGACTAAAAAAATATTTCAAACCAACAGAACTGGTCAGAACACAGAACCAGTCTTGGAAAAATAGCTGAAAAGAATCAGAAGGGGCTTTGGTATAATAAATAAGCAGCAATATTTTCATGTTAAGGAGATATAAACCATTTCTACTCAGTCAATAAAACTGCAATTCTATCTTATATTTGTCCTTTTTTATTACTGGAACAGAGCATCACTGCTCATGGTATAATAAAGAGTATCACAATTCTTCCAGTTTCAGGTCATACTGGAAAAATCCTTATTATTTGATTTCTTTAATTTCCTAGTGAACTTTATCTCCCTATTTCCATCCATGTAATTCCTTGTATTTCCATCCATCTATTTCCTTATACTTTCACATCCTGCTCCCTTGAAGGTATTTTTGGCAATAAAATAATTTAAGAATGTGATATGTACAGATACAAAGAGACCTAGTAGTGTGTGTCTGAAAAAGCATCCTCCCCGATTGGGTTACAAAATGCAATGCTGTTTCACCCTTTCTTTTTCACTGATAGCAAAAAATGTGCCATGATACCACTATATTTTGAGATTAAATTCAGCCTTATGGATAAAGAGAGGTTTTGGAGTGCTGGTAGAGATGGCAGGGATTCTTTTCTTCTTTCTCTAAATACTTTATGTGTTTTGTCAGATAATCTCATTGAAATCTTTTCCCTGAATGGATCATGATTTGGGATTTTCAATCTGTAACAGAAGCTGTACTGTGGAATTTTACTTTGTGATATATGACTCCTCCATCATCCACCTCTTTTCAGGATTCCTCATGCCTGTTGTAGACCCCCCCCCAATCTGGAGATCCACATGCATGACACCTCCCTGTTTTATCAGGGAAGGTCTGTATGACACCTGCTGGTGAAAGAGATTGGATTATACATAGAGTGAAGTCAAGTATTGAAGACTGGTTACAGAAGACGACAAATAGAAGAGAAGCAGCACTGATTTCATGATGAGGTGACATTATTGCCACCTGATTATTTTTGTAATATCATTAGCACTCATAGATGAACCCTGTGATAGGATATTGGCATACTTCCCATTACAGTGTGGATGGTGAAGCTGACAGTGTTGAAGGATAGGTAGTTTCTCAAAACATCCTGCTGTATAGTATTACCTATAGCCCTAACTCATTCAACATCATTATTAATTACCTGTTTATTGTAGAGAGGAACACAACCACATGAACAGTAATGTTATGAATGCTGGTAGGCAAATTAATAAAAACCTTTGAAGAATCACTTTAAGAAGTTTGTTGGAGGTAGATTTGTGACTTCTGAAAAGTTAAGGCTGAGTTTTGATCAAATTTACTTAGCCAAACATTTCTTTAAAATACCCCGTGAGTATCAAGCAAAGGAAGGCACAACAAAGAATTTTTGCCCTTCTTTTCCTTCAGCAGTCATCAGCTCTGTAGTTTAATCTACCTCAGCTTTATGGATGATTCAACTCTAAGCTTCTTTACCTGAGCACTATGGAGATTAAAAAAAGATATATAGAGATAATATAGAGATTATATAGAGATCAGAGATCTAGGTGCCAAACACTGAAACTTTCAACTGTGAATCAGCTGAAAGTATTCCACGGGCAAAGTGATGATTGAACTTGACTTTTTTGACAGTTGAGTACCTAGGCTTTGTCAAGTGCATCCACTGGCTATCACCATTTTGTTTACTGTGTGACATGAAATAAAGTTGATGAGTTGACAATTTTCATCATTTGCATGAAGCTGTACTCCATCCTACACCCATTCAAGGTGTTCAGCACTGCCTCCCCCATGCGTATATACTGCCCAATAAACACTGGGCAACAGATGTGTCATGAAAACCAGCAGCCATTGTTTATGCCAAAGGGCAAGCAGATACACCATTCTAATCATTAGCCCATTAGGCTGAAAAAGCTGTAAAGTACTGCTTGTCACTATCTCCAGGACCCATTTGCCAATAGGCTTAAATCAGAATCATCCTTTGGAAATGCTTACTAATCACTAACGAGACAAGTATCTTATAGTCTAGTGAAGCACACCATGCATTCTTCAATTAACAGAATGTGAATCACCAGATCTCCTGACAGCCTTTTTTTCTTTTTTTTTCATTACTGCTACTACTGTAGATTCCCTTTACTTCAGTTAACTTTGGGTAAAAGGAGGAGTATGAAAGTGGTGATGTTTTCCTTTTATATTCGGCTGTTCTGCAAATAAAGGTACTGGACAAGCACAGCGAAAAAAATAAAAGTGCTTGAGGAGAGAGCAATTACAACATTTTGCACTCACATGTTTCAAGCTTCCGGGTACCATCTCAGAAAGATATCAGCTGCTCAAAACTTCAATTAATTTTTGCTTTAGGCAACAGTTCATAATTATTTTTGGAGCCTGCACACTTTACACTTGGCCAGTCCAGATGAATTTCTTTGACATACTTTATTGAAGAGCATGTGACCACTGTATTCCAAAGCAGAGGATTAGCATCTGCTGTTTACAGTTATCACCTACCTCTGCAGAATAAGCCCAGGAGACTGACTTTCACATTCATAGAAGCACTAAGGTTTTTCTGTGTTATACTCTCCTAAACAAGGTCTTTACAATTCTGATACGCAAGGACAGAAACAACAGAGCCTTTCTCACGTTCCCTTTTAAACATTATTCCTTTCTTTTTCTGTTCTCTAAATTATCTCAGTAAGAGACACTACAGTATCCCATGAAGCCTCACAGTGGTTATTTGCAAGATGGTGCATCAGAGACTCTTTATAATTGCCCCTATGAGATGGTAGTTTTACTTTTTCCACCGACTCAGTTATTTTCCAAATATATGTTACTTGCATTTCCTTCAGAATTTGGCTTAAACCACCAATGATTAGTATCAGGAGATTGTTCTTCTCACCAGAGGCCCACAGCCTTTCAGTTCTCTGTGCTGTGCTATCTAATTTATTTATTCTATAAGCTTCATGAAGGATTGTAACTCTTTGGCACCTTTGAAAATGCAACATCTACTGTACATTTTGGGGTCAATTCTGCTTCCATCAAAGACTGCTTTTGGATTGCATTATTTTGCATAACACTCACTAACCATTCTCTTAATGCATCATTTAGACTCCCTCCAAACTGGCAATGCTTATTTAATTGCTTCAATCCAGTCACATATTCAGCAAATGTTTCATTTTCTTGATTCTATCTATAAAAGCAGAAATGCTTTGCAATCACAAGTGGCTTTGGGGATAGGTAATTTTGCAGAATTTCCACAGTCTCAGCAAAAGTTTTGGTTTTAGCTTTAATGGCAACTGTAAGGTTGTGCTGCAGGATATAGTTTTGGTTGCCATTACAGTAAGCAAAACAGGCATCTTTTACATAATATCGTGAAGAAATATTCAAGTCTTCCAGTCTAGGTAGCAGAATCCTTCACTGAACTATCAGAAAAACTATCTTGGTCTAAATAACTCTACAATTTATTCTCCACTCCAAACAATAAAATTATTTGCAGAACAAATGTTTCAGTCTGCTGCCTTAGCACCACACATCTGGACAAGTACCTTTTCTTTCACTGCATTCTGTTCTCACTGTTGACTGGTCTTTGACTTCTATTGCTCAGATCCTCCAAGATATTTAAAGAAACTGTTGTGATAAGGGACTTTAGGTGGCATCAGATCTGTAAGGTTAAGCAGCTAAGCTGGGTTCTGGATGTCTGCTTTAAAGTAAGTAGCTCTCTGCATTCCACCAATTGTATTACACAAATATCCATTGACTACAGTGAGATCTTGGATAGACCTATATTTAGAAACTTACAGTTTGGTGTCTAAGCCTGTGAGCAGAATCCCTTTGTGGCTCTGTATTCTCATGCAGTAACTCAGCCATTTCTGTCCTTAGCTTATTTATGCACCATCTATAAAATTAGGATAATGTTGCTCCTTTATTTCTGAGGTCCATTGTGAAGCTGAAGGATGGCCAAATGTTCAAGTGCATTTTATCAGAGTACTGAAGGAAATTAATAATTACTCCTTCAGTGAAGGTTTTAGTAGTCTTCAATGCATGGGGAATGACATGATGCAAGAAGTAATAAACCACTTTTCTTCATATGACTTGAATAAGGCAGAAAGAGCCTTAAAAAAGTATATGATAGTTAATAATTTGCCCACAATTCATAACTAGAAGAGACAGACTCTGCAGGCAACCCTTCACTGTGGTGTATACTAATTCTGAGTCATGCTTTTTCAACCGTAGTAACATCTTAAAGTACTTTTTAAAATATTTTACATGCATTTATGACCACATAAAACCTCCTTTACTTCCCCATTTCTCCCTCACAAAAATCTAGGTCAGTAGAATTTCACAACAATTTCATTTCTTAATCTACTACTGAGATTAGCAGACTGAAAGTTTAGTCTATATCCACATTTTATTAACAATATTATTTTGGTCTGAAAAATACATCAGCTTCCACATCTTTTATTACCACCTGCCATATGAAAACCAAGACAAAGGCTGGAGATTTAAATAAACCAAACCAAAAATCTTAGTATCTGAAAATACTTGTTTTACTGTGTGATGTCATTAAGAAAATGTCCTGTTACCACAAACAAATATTGCATGTCTCAACCATTTGAAAAGAGCTGTGATTACTTTCATGGTACAAATTGATGCAGTGGTACAAATTGATTTAAAGTTTAAAATAAGTAAGCTTGAGATGTTTTTCTTTAATTGCCCAAAATGAATCTATAGTACTAATTTGAGAAATACTTCTGACTCCTACATTATGGCTAGCTGAATAAAGCTAAAATGTGGATGAATAGACTATGCAACCAGGAAGCTATTTATTCATGATGGAATCAAAGGTGTGGCATAAGATATTTATTCATCTTTTCTTCCATCCTTCTTGATAAATATTCTCCCAAGGGAAAAGGTCCATACTTTGTCCAACATCTAGGCTTTATTTCTGAGACTGAATATATTAGTATAAATAGATCCTAACACCAAAATTTAACCAAAAGCCCAATACAAGCATTACTGGGTCTTAGTTTTTCTAATAGCTTAGGTTTACCATAATACTATTATTAAAAACAGAAGTCATCTCCTACAGGATTGAGAAATTTGAGAATACAAACCATATTATTTTTCAACAGGATGTATAATGATAATTGTCTTAGATTTTTAAGATATTGCCTTGTTTCATTAATTAAAGAAATGCTGAAAAATTGCAACAGAAATGTTGCAATTTGCTTGAAGAAATGTTCAAGGTAGAGAAGAAAATAAAGATGCCTACAAGGTTCCTGCTAAAATGCAGATCAAACGTGAAAGTAACACATTTTTCATCGGGGATTAACAATTGTCTGAAAGGTTTTTGAAGAGGTTTACAGGATATTTGAGATTAAATGACTTAGACTTGGAAGTGGGTCTTGATGGCATCCAGATTTGGGAATGCAAATGATTTCTTTGCCTCAGGTTCCTTTGGCAGTTTGTAATGTTTAAGGAAGTTTGCCATCTCATCTACATAAGACCATTCTTATGGTCTGATGGCTGATGATTTTGTTATTTGTTACCAACTACCTGTTTCCTCCAGTAAAACCACATATATTTATGAAAAATATGCAGTGTAATATTATGCCATATGCTTTTTAGAAGGCTTTATAGATTAACATACACAACTTTTTCCTCCTGACCACTTAGAGTTAACAAATTCTTATTCTGCTTTTCTAAATCTCTTCTGTCACTTGCTTCAAGACATGTTTACTACACGCCTGCTACCTTCTGAGTATATCCCCAGCAGCTGAGCAACAAATTAAACACCATATAAGACTGCATATATAGAAATACACTTTCTTTCAGAAAACTAATTACATACTGGTTTCAATGTGTGTGATTTATATTGTGAGTGTATTTTTGAGCATGATATTCCCTTATGTATCTCTGTCACAAAGTTTAACTGAAAGTCAATAAATCCCAGAAAGTCCCCAGATCGCTGTTCTTTCCTCAATGCCTTAAAAACTTTAAGGGGTTAAATTAGTGTCTTTGCAGGATATTCAGTGCTTGTGACCAGAAATGAAGCTCTTGTGTAAATGCCTGTTACTAGAGGTTTCATTCAAACTTCTACCTCATTTACATGCGTATAGATGGGGCTTAGGTTACAATGTCTGTCTGGATTTACATGGAAAGAAACATCGTTATAGGGTATGGAAACTTCACTGTGGTCATGACTGGTTTATTTTCTTTACCCCTTACAGATTCACTATACTCCTATCTGTCCATGACTATTCACAAATGGTATTCTCCTACAGACGTGTGTAAGACTGTGGTTTCAGTAAACTGAGAATAATAAATGAAGCAAATATGGCTTAAAATGTCAATAATAAATAATCATAAGCAACAAAGACCTTTTATTTTAAAACAATATCTTGGAAAAGTTATATTTCTCAATGTTGGATATTGACATCATGAGTTAAAGAAAGAAAAATGGGATTCAGTCTTCCAAAATCTGAAGAGTTTGAAATCCAGTCTAATCCAAATTTTTTAGGTCAGCCCCATTTATGGGCTATATAAAGCTACATGGAACTAATGAGATCGAAATGAGTAATGCTAGGTGCTAGGTGTACATACATACCAGACTGATTCAGTCTGAATCTTTACATTTTTTTGGCAGAAATATAGTCTATATTGTTTCTGGATCCACTAGTTATATATACAGAAAATCACGTGATACTAAATGGAAGGATCCAGAAAACACTCAACTTTGCAGAGGCAGAAGAGTTTTTATATGTGGTCTTCATATACTGGCAAGAGTGAATGCCCAAAGTGTTGGGGTTTTATGTAACCAGAGTCCAAAACTAAGAGTCCAGTCTTGATCTAAAATTCACAGATTGCACCAGATCTTACGTGAAATACAACCACATGTTATGCAGATGAGGAGGTGATGGTGTCAAGCACAGAGACAAACCCAAGGAACACACCTGCACACTGAGGAAGGCAGGTTGGTATTGAAACGTTCCACAAAACCCAACAGCAGTTACAGCACAAAGTTGACAGAAGGTTGAGTTTTACAAAGGTGTGTTCATAAACACAGCTGGGAAGTAATAGCAGCAATAATAATAATAACTGTGAGTCCCACTGTGGGCTGTGTAGGCTCTTCTTGCAATCATGGAGCCCTCCTTACCTTGACTGCGGGGAGAAAATTGGAGACTTGGTGGTAAAAAGAATTGTTTTGATAATTATGTTCAGGGACTTTCCTGTAAGTGTTCAGAGCTGGATTCAGTCAAGACTGTAGGTTCTGATGATCAAGTGATGGGTCATGAAGTGACACTCTGAGCCTGGCTGCCACAGATAGCTTTTTTTATATGAAATAGAGAGGTGCAGCATGGATGCTCAGTACAGATGGAAAGCTTAGCAGGAACTGTCCTGGACACAGGACAAACAGGAGCCTGAACAACCACCTCTCAGGTGCCATAATTGCATGGAACAGACATGTTACTTGGAGCATATGACCTCTGAAACCCAGCAGCTAAGCCTTTCCTCTTGATAAGCAAGCTTGTCTCCAATAATTTCCCTTTAGGGCAAAGTAAGTGGTGCCCTTCTCTTGTGTATGAGAACCTCATGGTCAGAGCATTTCCAGACCCTGTTCTGGCCACAGTCTGAGAGAGGAATCAGAACATGTGTCTCCTTGAGGAGTGCTTTAAAAAAACAATGTATTGCCTATTTCAGTCTATTAGTTGTTCTCATTTAAGTTCTTGTCCTACAGAACTGAATATTATTATTATAAATTCAGTATGGAGAGAGAAAAAGCAGAAGGACCCCAACTCTGTAGCACGGGGTTTAGAAAGTGAGAACTAGGATTCTTTATGTCCAGTATTGCTTTGGTTTTGGTTAGGGGATTTTTAGGTAGTTCTACCTATTACAATGATTGTTGTTATTGTTTTTAAAATGAAATTAGTTTCAATACAATGGACTTGTCCTTTGAAGCATATACCTAGTGCCCCATCATACACATGCCAGTAAATTGTCCTACATAAATATTAGTTTTGTACCTTACTAGAAGTAGTTCCAGGTTCAGACAAGTACAACGAGTACAGAAGTACACTGTGTCTATATAAAAGTTAACTAGACCTTGGAATGTGACCCAAACTTCATAGACATATTTCACTGGATAGTTTTTTAACACCATGGACACTCTCCTCCAGAATTCTTTTTCTTCCCAACAACTTGCCTGGCTTTTAAGGTCTTCATTCTGAATTTAATCATGAAGCAAACAAAAATGCCAGGATCGGTTCAGGCAATGATTTTCAGTTGTATTAGTCCACCCACTCTGCTGTTCAGTCTGGGTACTTTCCAAATTTATCTGAAGAGAGTAGTGACATTTGAACTGAGCCTGGAATGCTGAGGCAAAAATGGGGAAAAAAGTGCCTCAGATGTAATGAGCACCAGAAAGATATCGATGGCATAGATAACAATAACCTCCACTCTGCTTCCACGGTGTGAGATGGCAAAAAGATCAATTTCTCACTCATTTTGCTATTTATGTGTGTATTTATGTATTTATTTATGCCAGAGTATTAAACTGGCTAAATAAAATGCCATGAGAAATGTGTTAACTCTGGGGAAACAAAGTAACTGCTCTGCATTTGCTTAATGACACAGGAGTGCATGAGAAAAGGTGTTCTTTGGTTACAACACTGAAATGCAGTTAAAAAATAGGAGAATAAAGGTGTGAGCTTCTCTAGCTTTGAAAATTAAGGGGGAGGGGGAGATCTAAATGTCACTCATCAGTCAGAACTTTTCCTATGGTTTGTCCCATTCCATGTAGATTTTAAAACTTGACAAGGAATAATTTATATTTCAGAGAAAGGGCTTTCTTTGAGGAAAAAGATTACTCATTGTGATAAATTCCATGCAGTTTAAATAGGCTTTTTGGATATCCCTTAACAATTATTTGAAGTTATTAATTTCCTAACTGACTTTACAACAGCATGGGTTAAGATGTATTACTATTGATATTAACCAAGTACCTTCAAGCTGCAATACTGTATTAAAATTATGGTCATTTTAGGAGGTCTCAGAGTGATCTTGCAGTATTAAAATCAGCATCTTTATTTACTGATTGGTTGATTCTTCCATCCAGGGTGTAGTTCTTTGCAAATTTTATGGGCTAGGACTGTAGTGTAGGCCAGCCACAAACGAATGACAATTTCCTTAGAACTGGAACTAGGAAAAAAAACAAAAAAAAGCTTTGTGAACTCCTAATATCTACTGAGAGAACTTTGTTAGGAAACATTCTGGAATAGTTTGTTCATTGTTGACATTATTAATCACAACAGTATTACTGAGGAATTGATGGATATGTCTTTCATTGTCTTCAGTTTTATTATTGCTAGCCTGTTCTGTATTCCTGATGTCATGCTAATCTGCTTTCTGCTGGTGGCTGGATGACTAATAGATGCAGCACTTAGTAAAAAGCCTTCTGCACATGCAGAACTCAGCAGAGTTTCAACATTTCTTACAAATGATGTTCTGAAAGTTAGGTCCAATTCCTCAGCAAAGTTAAGAGGAGCAACTATTCTGAACAACTTTCTCAAAATGCCATTCAATACAAATTTTTTCATCACAAATATAAACTCCATAGCTCTGTTCCACTGTACTTGAAAACTTAGTCTACTGACCCAATTATAGTAAGATTCCAAAACATTTGTATTTCCAATTAGCAGTTGTACAGTTGCCTTAAGAGACTGTTAGAATTTTCTTTTGGTAACTATTAACACACTGAAGTCCCAGGTGCTCCTGTGACAAGTGAAGAGGACAAGCAGAATAGACAAATCCCAGGTCACTTAAGTTATGGATTTTCTGTGAACTTTGCTGGAGCATAGGAAATTATTTTAAAACAATAGAAGCATAAAGTCCATTCAGCAAGTGAATGGACTGTACACTAGGTGGAAATACATAAAAGCAATCAGATGCAAGTCTCATGAGAAAGAATTAGAATGTTTGACTTCCAAATAATTTAGCTGTGAAGTTCCTTCCTTCAAGAAAGAACTGAAAACTGGGATTTTGGGGACATTGTTTATTTTTATAGTTGGATTTATAGCCTGAGACATCAAAGTTTAAGATTTCTCCTGAGTTAAGAAAAGAAGCACTGGGAAAAAATGGCTTCCCTATCTTAGATAAATATCCTAAATACAGATTAGCATCTGTTAATTCATGGTTAGAATAGAGACTCAGATTAGAGCCAGTTCAAGACATTTCCCAGCAGTGATTGAAATTCTGAGAATTCAACACCAACATTACCATGTTCTCAATAACATTTTTAATCTTAATAAATTTTTAAAAAAAGTTCTAGTATCACACCTCTTCTTACCTCAAAACAATTAACTGTGTTTTACAATGTCTTACTTTCACCTGAAAGCTCAACTACTGCAAAGATTTTATCAGCAGAAGTATGACTGGTGCTCATGTATCTATGCCTTTATAGTGCTATGCATATTTATGAGTTTAATGCATTATACCCAACTTTATTTTTTTCATCTTAAAGAAGTATCCTCAGCTAAACAAAAAAAACCCCTCATTTAGCTCAAGGAGCTGATGTAAATGAATCATGATCTTGTTGCACAGTCATGAATTATTTCACACTAAGAGCTTTCTGTGGAACTCATGACCGTGTGATAAGAGACCTTATGCTCTCTACAGCTACCTGAGGGGAGGTTGTAGTGAGGTGGGGGCTGGTCTCAGGTAACTCCTGAGAGGAAAGGGGTTTAAGTTGCACCAGGGGATGTTTAGGTTGGATATTAGGAAAAATTTTTTTATACTGAGAGAGTGGTGAGGCCTTGGAACAGGCTGCCAAGGGAGGGGGTGGAATCACCATCCCTGGAGGGGTTCAGAAACCATCTAGATGAGCCACTTCAGGACATGGTTTAGTGGTCATGATAATATTTAGTAGGCAGTTTGAACTAATGATCTTGAAGTTTATTTCCAACCTTAATGATTCTATGACTGTATAAAGAGTAGCATTTATTGTCAGTTATGTGACGTCCATAATGAGCCAGTGACATGACTGTACATTATTATGGAGGTTCTGTTCCTTTTCTTAAAACATGGATTTATGAAAACAGTTGTGCCTGCTGTCACTTCTGGGTATCTAAAACTCTATTCTAGAACTAACTGGATGATTCCTAACTGAGGCAAATTTAAGTTAACTTTTTACATGAATTAAAAGCTTACTAGCACAAACTATTCCAGAGTTGTGTACCATGCTTTCTTAAGAATCTTTCAGGAGCAAAAACCATATCATTAATGTCTTTCTTCATATGTTAAAAAGCTATATGACTGAGTAATTCTGAAGCCATCTCTTTCTTGTGGCATAAAAACCTGCATAGGTTTTAATGGCAACTGAGAAATATTGTAGCTTAAAGACAGGCACTTATTCTATGTCCTTTAACAAAGAAAACAATAAACTTATTTACTACAAATTATGGAGGTAAACCAAACTGCATAAAACTAACACCCACCTCTGCAAAGGGTATGGAAGCAGCACTCTTTGAAAGCTGGAAAAACATTGGCAATCAAAAGCTACAGAAAAGTAATCTTAGTTTTATTACATACAAGGAATGTTTTCCCAGGAGTGCTGATGCCTGCCAGAAAATAAATAAGAAACTAGGACAAAAGAAAGAAGGAAAGATTACTTGAGTTAAACTGCTCAGCCAGGTTTTCCTCAGCTTCATATACCCATGAGGAGTTGGGTTTCTTCTGTGCTCAGCTACATTTGATCGAAATGGCAGCCAATAGAGTTTGTTACAACCCACCTCATTATTGTTCAGGCACCTGTACAGTCTCCACTTCTGCTGCTTCATTGCATATTCACATTTCTAACCCTGGCTATATAACTCTGAAAACTGTCAACCATCACTTCTTAAAGAGCCATATCCTGGTGACTGTACTTCAATGATTAGTCCTGAGGTAAGATCAGAGTGAGAATAAAGAAAATAAATAAACCAAAAAGGAGACTTGGTTAAAGTAGTAATAATAATATCCCCCCAAACCAGAATAAATAAATTAAAAAATAAAATAAATGGACACAGGTGAGTTTGGTTTTTGAAAGGACTAAAAATTAAAGACTGTCTCCCAGTAAGACATGAAAGTGGGCCTTTTAAAAGTCACTGATCTAACTTTGGGAGATGAATAGAGAGCTCTTACTGAGGAATAAAGTTACTGTGAACAAGGTAAAGCAAGACCTGCATTCAGTTTGCTAAACAAGACAAGATCTATCATCATGTGAAACATATCTCTGCTGGCCAAGGACGTTAACTGCTGTAGATAAGCAGATAATTGAACAAAGGTACAACACTCTTTCATTGTTTTGGTGCATCCTGTTCCTAGGGGTAACAGCAAGAGGGGAGTTGTAGCATGTTTTCAGCTAGGAAGGGCTAAAAAAGGGCTACTCAGAGACAGCAGCATGGCTGCTCCTCCTCCTGCACAGATGCTGACCAGGCACCCTGCTAACAGCAACTGCTGCGTCAAGAAGGGAATTTCTTGGGCAATTGCACAGGGTAGTTTTTCCCCACCAGATCCCCATGCTGCCTCTCTCCATGTGGGTGCAAGTCCTCCTTTCCCCTGTCTTGCCTTCATTGCTCCTTCTTGGCCATCATTTTCTTCCAGATACATATCAGGAGCTTCAATGCAGATAGACTTATCTCTGAAGGTGATTCATCCCTCAGGGAACAGGATGACAGCATGAGTCCTTAGGGGAAATACTGGGAAAGAAAATGCAAACAAGCTGAAGTTGTGAGGTACCAACTTGCAGTTGATGTTAAAATGCCTGATACAGCTTCATGAGCAGGTATGTGAGCCAAGATCAGGGTGAGGATCCAGGTCAGACATGGCTCTGGGATGACCAGGAAGAGCAGGGCTGTGGCAGAGCTGGAGATCAGCCAGGAATCCGGCCAGTAAGGCCCATTAGTGTCCTCAGGACCCTGACCTGGTGTTGAGAAGATGAAACAGGTAACTTCCAGAGCCAGGGTCTGCAGAGTTAGGTGAAATTAGGCATATTAGTAATTTTTGCTTAACATTTGCTGTGCTTCTTGTTGGAAATCTCACAAAAGCTCCTATTTTTGACTTTTTACCTTTTTCAGAACTACAGCAAGAATTGCTTTTTTCCCCTTGTAATTCAGTGTATCTTCTCAACTTACAAAAAAATCACAGTGTAATTGGTTCAAGTTCAGTTTGACCTTACAGACAAATCCGGGTCAGTTCTTATTTTATCTATGCGAGTTTCCCCATCCTTAGTTTAAGGACATCAGCAGATGATTGAAGCAACTTTTCTAATTGCAACTTCATTTCCATCTAAAATGAAAGATAGACTTTTACTTGATGATTACTAGATAAGCAGTAAGAGAAAAGATAGATGGTTTCTGTGGTTCCTTAAGGTTTTACTAAGTAAGATTGGTTTCAGCTCTATGGTTTGTTTTTCTTTTTTCTTTAAAAAAAGCTAGTAGATTCATTTTTTTCAATTATAAAGACCCTATTCTTTCATGAATTTATATTCACAGTGTAAAGTTGATGTTTCTTCACTTGTTGCATGTAAAACATACATTAAAAAACACACACAAAAAACTCAGACATGAGATCTCTCGTTTTATATAATAGACTAAAAAAAAAAAAAAATCTGCTTCTGTTAAGAACAAAACAACTGATATTGCAGGAGGGTTTAGGGTTTTTTGTTGGTTGGTTGGTACGTTGAGTTTTGTTATTGTTCAAATGTCTTTAGACTGCTGATTTTGCTAATAAGGGTATGAATTCTAGTGTTTAGAGAATTTATTCCTATGTACAAGACTGTTATCCAGAAGATATTAGCATATCAGGAAATTAGCAGTATATATTAGGATATTAACATATAGGATAGTAGGAGCTTGCCATCAGCAGTATACAGCCCTACCTGTTTAGAAAAAGACATTAAGCTTCCTTTCTCCATTTCCTTTGTAAATTTTAATGGAAGGGCATTTTAGCACTTAAGAATTCTAGTAAGGTGTTCAGAGCATCTGTGCTTTCTTGAAAAGTAGCCAAAACATCATCAACACATCTCAGCTGCAGTCTCTTGGCTTCAATAACAGCACAACATTCTGTCCAGAAGATAATATGAAGATATTAGTAAATACTGGACTAAAATCTGTTTACAAGGGTTTAGTGACAGAAGGCAAGGAAGGTCACAAATAAAAAGTCAGCAAGCACTTGTCAGAATGATGTGAAATCACTGACAGACAAGCTCTGTTTCGTACTCGAGCTCCATTATTAACCACAGAGGGCCAGATTGCTATGCCTTGTGCCCAGTTGGGCAGAGCTGTACAGTTAACATCTTTCATTTACTGCTGCAGGGACTGGAAAGCCAAAACCTGTAATCCCACACATCATCCTTCATGAAAGGAGAGTTAAGAAAGAGATCAGGGAGTGACAGAGACTTACTTGGTTGTATAAGGTCATAGGCACTAGGCAATGAGGAAGAGAAGAAAGACATTTCTGACCTTCTGGATTCTTACTCTATCTAGTTCATGGACTTGAATGGATATACACACAGCTTACATATGGCTAGATCCAGTAATAGAACAGGATTAAGACTAGGGAAAGTTGAAGCTACCTGAGGAAGAAAAATGGAAGATGTTTAAATTATAAAACAATCTTTCTAAAGTAGGCTAAAAGCCAGAGAAAATCTGATGTTTTCTTGTCTGAGCAATCAAAGAGCCGAGGTGTCTGGAAATCAGAGTGCAGGCAGAACTTTGTTATTGCTATCTCTGTCCCGTGCACCATGCACAATTTTCACATTGTGCAACAACCAACCAACATCTAAAGCATTTGTCTTCACCTATCTTTACTCTCCTTTGACCATCAAGAAAATCTTGATACCTTTTCTTTTGCTGAGTCAATTTGCCAGGCGTAAATTCCCTTTAAAAATAACAGATATATTGGCTTCTAAGGGGGCCATCAGATGACTCTTTACAAATCAGGGGATAAACAGAGAAAAACATCAGAAAATATGCATTTTCTGGTCATGATTTTTACCTGCATGTTTTGGATTAACAGAAGTACTATTCTTCAAAAAATATGACATTACTGTTCTTTCAAGGAACATAAATTCTGTTAGAACCTTGCTTTCAACCTGGACATAATTCAGTAACAGCATTTTTCTACACAATATCCCCAATGTAGTTCAGGATTTGCAGGGAACTTGAGAGCAAAAAGGCAGTTAAATTCAGAAGAAAAGAACTGAGAGGGTGTCATTCAGAACAGCTAACTTTTTCAAGTCTTAAAGTCAACTGTCTCCCATTAAATATGAATAACAGGGGAGAAAATGAGTTAATGACAAGTTTGCTAATTTTACAGCCAATGTTTTAACTGTGGTAATGGCAACTTTAGCCTTCTGTATTACGATGAGAATTGACACAGCTGTATAAAGTCATCCATCCCTGTTGCGATTGAGCAAAGCTGGCTAGTTGTTCTCAGCTGTGCAACTGGCATATCATTTCAGAGGGGTTAAGTTAGTATATTTATAGGGAAGAGTTTCTTAATGGCCACTGTGCTAATAAAGAGTTATTGGATCTGAACTCTCCTCCACCACATCATCCACTCCCTTCCTTTGCTAATAGATTCCTTCCTCCTCTGAGATGTCCAGTAAGCTTGCCAAAGGGAAAAAAAAAGAAAAGAAAAAAAGGCAGTTTCTTAGGATCTGGCCCATTTGCAGCAGTAGGATTTCTGTTCTGACAAAAGACATATAAATCTTTAGGGAATCTCTTTCTCAGAGCTCTATATACCCAAGCTATAACTCAAAGATCTTACAGTGTATGAAAAGCATTTGGAGCACAAAATCTTTGCATTTTGCTTAAAAATTAAGCAATGAATTTACAGTATTTAAGGGACCAAACATCTTGCTTTATTTTTACCTCCCTCTATCCATTCACAGCTCTTTTCCTACCATCATCTCATGAACTCCCTTGTCCCCTGCAAGGCTCTAATTTTGCAAAGTAGTCCACTGTGAACCTTCCACTGCAAGCCTGGTGCAAAATCCACACTTTCCACTGCACACAGAAGCTGTAATGGAAGTGGTCTGAGAGTGCCCTTTCCTTTTCCCTGGAAAGCCTCCCAGGCACAGCTCTCAGTATAGGAAATGAATGAGTGGCAATAAAAGTAACACAGATTCACACTCTGCTGCCTCTTAAAAGAATGGAGTGAGAAGACACCACTTAATTACAGCTTTCATGAACAGTGATAGATTCCTACCAGTGGTTTTATAGATAAGCTTGGCACAGTGGAAAAGACATTACAGGAGATTTGGAAGATAGCCTCTGATTTTTATCCTGTTCGAAACCGAACAGGCTGCATTTCTCCTTTCTGCAATGTTTATCAGATACATGCCCAAGGAAGAAATCTAACACTTTGTGGTTGAAAATCCTCTTCAAAATGTTGCTGGTGAATTCCATGTTTTGTTTTGGTTTGGTTTTTTTTCATCATGGTGGCTTAACCTTAATGGCAAAGTAAACTCACAAATCCAGACTATAGAAAGCAATGAGAACCTTTGATCTTACAAATGTTAGGAAATGCCAGCATCTTTTTTGCACCACTACTTTCACTGAATTTAGACTCAAAATAATACTCACTGGGAAGCTCCTGCCTCAGGAAAGAGTAAAACTGACAGAATATCAGAGTAACTGCAATGAGAATTGTTTCATAATCATCTCAGACCTTGATAATTCTATGCTACCACTCCTATGAGGGCATTGTCCCCCTAGATGTCCTAAGGGAACTTATTATGAACCTCAAGCCGAATGCAGAAACTTGCAGTTACCCCAATTGCTATTGTAGAAGTCACTGTCTAGGGTAGGATGTCTGACAAGTACACCATGAGTTAAAACTGGGACATAGGGCTACTGGTAAGCACAAATTCTAGGAGAAAGCAAGTACCAGCAGCTGGTATCAACCCTTAAATCTTAACGTTCACCAAAGGAAGTGAATAGGCAAGGGATCTGGTGGCCTACCATGGTCATTAACTCAGACAGCTCTTCTAGAGAGGGGAATTGTCTTAAGGGAATGTTCCAGGTTTGCTGTTCTCATCTTAGAAACTAAGTAATGAATTTAAATAGAAAGCACACCCTCTAGATCATCTAACCCCAAATAGTTTTCCTCAGCCCCATTACATCAGTTTGCTGATAGGATCAATATGTATTTACAGTCAAAAGATGACCAAGATAATGGCAATTTTAAGAAAGCTTCATCACATACGTCTTCATAAATCAACAAAAATGTTATAAATTATGTCAAAAACCCCAGGTCTTGTCACTCTGCCAGTTGAGTCATGCACATAGAAAGAGAGTAAAATATAGTATTGATGTGTCACAATTATACGCAGTCATTTATTTAATGGAATGTCTTCTCATGAGTAAGAGCCATATGGTTGAGCTGTTCTGGCCCCCAGTATTTATAACTTGCATACAGACATTTAAAAGTGACAATGTAACTCTGAATGCCCCAGAACTTTATTTGGAGAAACAAAAATTCCTGTAAGGGCTTGCAAAGGAAAGGAGATTTTTCTTACCTCACGTGGCTTGCTTGGTAGCACTGGAAGCATGGTTTGGTTGCTGGAAGGCTTTATATCTAGAGATGGAAACATTCTTTAACTCTTCAAAAGTCAACAGAACTAAGACAGAATATGAAAACTTCATGACCTGCTACTTCTAAACACCTTTTAGAATCCCCCTTGCCCATTTTGCACCATATACAGGACTGAAAAGTAATATATTTCTGCAAAGTGATAGAATTAATGAAGATTGTTACTCAGGTGAAAATAGAAGTACTTATTTTAATTGTGTCAAGTATCACAATACAGCAGCATCTGTGCCAGGAGATTTTAAGCCAGCTTCCAAACTTTGGATTTGGTCAGCAAAAAAAAAAAAAAGAAAGCAAATAAATACAATGAATAAATTAAAGAAGGAAATCATGACAAATGATGAATTCCTATATCCTTCAAATATCTTCTTCAGTTTGCTTTGAATTCATAATGAAACAGACTACCTTGTTGAAAAATAAGATATGTAAAAATTCTGATTTTTTTGTAATAGAGTGGAAGGAAAATATAGAATCCATACTCTAAAGGTAGATTGTTTACTTATAGTGAGGCTACATTTAACTAACTACTCTTAGAAAAATTGCCTGAATTGAAAACTTATTGACATCCTTAAAAATGTCTTCAGTATTTAGTTAAATAACATACTATAGACTATTTATTATCTATTTTCCTTTAAATGTATTTTTTAATATATCTTAAAAGTAGACTGACATTTAAATATTCTTATTTTAGCTGAAGACATGATCAGTACAATGTTAGTCTTAAAAAATCTTTTTTTTTTCAATGGCATAATATATTGTGGACATACTGAAGCTGCTTTCTGTCTAAGAAAACAACTATCTCAACTGAATTTCAGTGGAAATTTCCCACACTGTATCAGTTGCCATTGAATTTCATGTTAAGGGGCATTGACACTGTCATTTCATTATCTGTTCTCAATACCACTTATTAGGTGTTAAGGTATATATGCTTGAATATGGTTCATTATTAGGGAAGAGAAGATAGAAAATTTTATAGCTTTTATTTATCTTGGTTTTATTTCAATAATAATAATAATAAAAAAGATTGCCAGGTGTTCTTGTTACTTTTCTGGAGTAATCAGATACACATTTTAGCTCATTTCTCCTTTACTTCTGACCCACATGTTTTTTATGTATTTCTCAGCCCAGTGTTTTGTTGTGGGTTTTTATTTTTCCATTAGCAATCAATGCACCGGTCAATAGTTTATTTACAGGAACTGGTTAACAAATGTCTATTAATATATATGCATCATTTCTTCTTCCATTTTACCAGTATACAAAATGAAACAGTGGTAGAAAGATTAGACTCTGGAAGTCACCACTTTATAAGTCAGTTAGGGCTCTGCCTGTCACTTAAGTGTGCTTCCAGACCAGAAGCATTAGCTTAAAAAAAACAAAGAAGTTTTATAGATGTCAGAAAATTACTTCTCAGACAATATGCCAGAATTTTATCTTTAGATGTATGGTAATGTTGCCATTCTTGAAAAGTTTCACTGCTGATAAATAAGTGGCAGTAGAAAGAACAACCAGAACTTGACAAGGTTCTCAACTGATTCCCTCTCCTCAGTTCTGGCACAAACATGCCAACCATGAGATGCTTTGCACAACAGGGTTTAGACTTGATGGACCCATTTTGTCCATAGATTTGTGGTAGCAACTGCTAGAGCCCCCAAATCAGATCCCAGTCACAAACAGAAATTGTCATCATTCCTAGCAAACTTTTTGGAGGGCATAAAAAGAAATGTATTTAACTATCAAAATTTTCCATGAAGTTATTGCATGAAAACAAGAAATTCATTACAGATGTCGAGAGATATATGAATGGACCATGACTACATGACAACATTATAACAATTCTGGATGTGGATGATGGGAGTAAATGAGAATTTGCACTTGGCAGCCTTCCCCACTGGAAAGAGAATATGCCCACATCACCACAGGTATATTTTAAAGAGCTTTGTGCTAATACAATGTTCCTATCAGTTCTGATTTTGTGGTTTCTTACAGAACAAGGACCAACTGCTTACTTCAGAAATAAGTCCTTTGGTGTGATGTGAACTTCTTGAAGACTTTTCTGACTGCTCCTTACTCAGACCATGACACCATCTTTCTTTATTAAAGCTGAGCTACTAATTATGTCTTAGTTTCACCCACACACTGTGATGAAAACACTGAACTTGTTGAAGAGTGAATTGGAAGACAAATGCAATGATGAAGTAGCAACTTTGGAATATTTCTGGCACTGAGCACTCTTTTTAACTTTTGATATCATTCAAACTTAGAAAAAATGTCATTTTAAGGCTGTTGTCAATTCAATTAAAGCTTTAGTTAAAAAAAAAAAAAAGTGGAGTAATTTATGAGTTTGAAACATACAAAACCTGTGAATTAATTATAGATGCTAGTAAGATCTAAAAGAATTTAAAAGTCAACAATAAAGACTAAAAAAAAAGTACCTCTTAGAACACTGTAATAAAGACAGAAAGTAAACTCACATTTCAATGTAGCAATAGGTTAATGGAATATTAAACTGGTTTACACTGAAAATTCACCTCAGGTGAAAATTACTGTAGTCCTAAAATGGCAATGAAATCATGGCTGGTAATGACCAGTGTAAATTTGTTCCTTCTGGCCGGGATCCCAAAGCTCAACGGGAGAATGAAACAAGCAAGTCCAGAATTTGTGATTACATTGGAGCTGAGATCTATTTGAAAACTGTCTGGAGTTTGACCTGCTAATTAGCTCCTGTTTTGAGAGTTTAAAAGGAAGATGGGACTTGGTGGGTGTGTAGTCTGCTACTCTATAATATTCATGTTTAGTAGCAAAAAGGAAATGCCGTACTAGAATATGTCAGAATATGCTACTTACTGATTCCCTTCTGCCTTCACCATAGAAATGAAACTTATCTGAGTGAAACAGCTTAGGAAAAAATCCCCCCCACACAGCTGATTTTGTGCACAGCTTTTACCTGAGATCTCATTAAAGAGAAGAAAAGCCTATTTTATATTCAGCTACCTCTTCATAAAGTGTTTTCGTGTCAGTAAAGCAGAATACATTTGGAGATGGTCACATTTCACTTCTTAATGGACCTGATCTGGCATACTGGAGAGAACACTTGGGACCAGTCCAGAATAAATTATTTAGAGCAATTTTATCAGACATAATCCTTGAGTCCTTCAGTAGGTTACCAAAACATAATGAAAAAAAAAGACCAAACAAAAAATCCGCCTCTTTTTCTTTAAATTAATTGAAGAGATGTGAGGGTTTATGCTTTATTTTGTTTAAATCTGTTTTTCCTGAAGTACTCCATGAAATCTGATGATTTTAATATCCTCTTATCGTACATTCTGATTTTAATTGTGCTAATTCAGTTTTTTGCCTGTAAGATGTTCATCTTGGTTTAGTGGACAGAGAACTGACCTACATTACAAGTTAATTTCCAATATATTCCTTTTTAAATTCTGGTGAGTATTTATTTAATTAAGATTAGACATGCAAATGAGTTAAAAACTGTAAAAAAAAAAAATAAATATTGGATTCCAGTACAGCAGTTTCTTTTTCTTTTCTTTTTTTTTCTTTTTTTTTTAATGCCAAATGAATTATACAAGTGCAACCATCTTCAACTGAATTATCTGAATTTGAGTAATGACATACTCTTTGCATATAGAAAGTCTTAGACATCTACTGCAATTTATCACAATGCCCCTTTAACACTAAGGAGAGCTGAATATTTAGAGTAGTAATGTGTCACTATATGATTGCCAAGATAATATGTGCTATGTATAACACCCAGGAACTGCAAATCCTGATTCACTTATTTTCTATTTGTCCTTGTCTCCTGAAGAATCATTTGGTTCCTAAATCCTCCCAATGACTTTCAAAAGTAGTCTTGAAGCTGGATGAATTTATGGTTGTTTTATGCCAAATGAGTTCCTAACATGCATGGCTGCTGGAATTGTAGAGATGAGAAAATGATCCACTCTGTATATTGTCACAACCTAATATTCATGGAGAACTGAATATATTCAGATCCTCCAGCAGTAAATTCTAAAATGAATACATTTTCTCTGCAAATAAGAGCATTTTGGAGGGTATGGGAAAGACATTCCAGTTTGTTACTTGGGTGCCTTTTGGATGGTTCATACAAAGTGCCTTGTTGAAAAGATGAGGGAGTATCACAGGGGTAAACAAAACCTATGTGAAACAAGCAACTGATTCATATTAAGGGATTAATCGAATGTACAATGGAATGAGCTGTGAAAATGATAAGGTTTGCACACTTTTCTGAAAACTTCAAAATTTAACCACAATGGCTTTGCTGGGTACATTCTAACACTTCAGTAGCAACATTAGAAAGCCTATTTTTTTACTCCAGAAGAGACTTCAAAATCTGTCATTATTTGTATAATATTAATTAAACTTAAAGGCAGCCCATCCAATAGCTGGATGTAAAAGGCTTTTAGAGGAAGATGAAGGAGTGTGCAAAATTGCAACTTGGAAAAGTTGTATCAGCTGCTATCCAAGATGGTTGCACTTATGCCCAGTAGTAGGTGTGCCTACAATATACACGTTTATATACACATTCACACTAAGTTTAAGTGTGTACTTATGCACACTAATATCTAAGGTGTAAGGGTTTAAAAAAATAAAAGCTGAGATATAAAATATGGCCTCCATTATGGCCTAAAATTAATTAAATTACAGTAAATTCAATGATATACAACAGGTAAAATGTAATGCAACATTTCTTGTGCTTTGAGGGAGATTTTACCCTTTCTGAGCAAGATTAAATACTGTGAACTGTGTCACAATAATGATAAAAGTGAAAAAATACAAAGACTGACTGATGTGATGAATGATGTTCGACTGAAAAAGTCAGGGATCCTGTGAAAAATTATGCAACTGAAGCTGATGGCAGGGTTACAAAAGACTGTGGCTGAGTAATGAGCACCATGTAAAGGGACTTGTGTTTCCAAGTCTGAGCCACTTTTGAACAATACAAGTGATGAACACACTTAAGAGCTAAGGAGGTAAGAAATTAAAGTTATAGGAGCAAATCCAACTTTTAGACATCATAATTTTGTTTATTTCTTGGCTTTGTCCCTCTAAGATTTTCCAGTTAGTGGTGGATTTTCTTTCTTTCTTATTTTGCCTTTTAAGTTCAAGGCTAGTATGTAGGCAGTTTGAGAAATGCTCAAGAGAAAAGATGTTTCTGTCACACAGGCCAAGTATGTGGCATGATGCTGTTCCTGTACTAATAGATTATATCCCAGCTCAGAACTGAATTTTTCCTTTTTTAACTTCCATTGTAAGATGTTAAAATCACTTTTTTTTTTTTTTTTTAAATAATTGCTTTTGGGAATGATCTCTGCTGGTCATTGCTTTGACCACCTCCCAAGAAAAAGGTCCAGCTTCAGTTACATCAGGTTGCTTGGGGCCTTGTATTCTCCAGTTTTGAGTATCTTTAGGAACCGAGACTCCACAACCTCTATGGGCAACCCTTTTAACCGTGGTCTTGGTAAAATAAAAATGTTAAACATCCAGTGAGAATTTACCTTCTTTCAGCTTTTGTCTATTGTTTTTATGCATTTCTAAGGTGAGTCTGACACTCTGCTCTACACCTTCCCATTAAGGGTTTGTAGTCAGAAATATGGTGTGACCCTTTTCTTCAGGCTGAATGGTTCCAGCTCTTCCAGCCTCTCCTCGTCCAAGATGTGCTCGAAACATTTAGAGACCTTCACAGCCCATCACTGGACTCATTCCAGTATGTCCGTGATCTCTCTTGTACTGGGAAACGATCACTTTTCCTGCACTTGATGCCCTGCCCAATACAGCCCAGGAATCTATTGGCCTTTGCTGCAAGGCTACTTTCCTGGCTCATACTCAACTTTGTGTCCACCAGAAACACCAAGGCCTTTTATTTTCAGGGGCATGCAGCCTCGCTTAATACTCTTTCACAGCATTTGAAGAAAAGAGGTAATTTTATACATATCAGCTGCAACAATGGAAGTGATATTCTGGGGATATCAAAAGCATTCCGTTGTGCAAAGAGGAAACTATAAGGAACATTTCAGTTTGCTGAGTTTTTATTTCCAGCCTGATGAGGAGCAAACAATGCATCTCTTTCTGGTTTTATTTACAGTTGTACAAAATCAATTTCAAATAAGGAATTGTGAATTTGCAGGTTTTAATGTCTTCCTTCCCTGTTGGGCAGCGCAATACCAAATACGAGGTTAATTAAGAGATAATTCTAATGTAGAAACATTACAGAGGTTCATAGCAAGGGGAAATTTCAATATTGAAGCATTTATTTGGTATTGAGCTATGCACTCCACATCGTGGTTGACTTTTTGTGTAGCAGTAGAGTAGTAGGGGAGAGGACTGTTCTTCCAAGGGAGTTAAAGGAAGTCGTTTTTGCTGATTTAGCCTGTAAATAAAAGACCAGCATGCCTTCCCCCGTCCCCCTCTGGACAATTATCAAAACCAGCAGCTCAGAGGAACCAGTGCACATGTAAGGACTTTGTGTAGAACGAATAAATGTGGATAACTTCCACATATTAATGATATAGCATATACTTCTAAAACGTCGCAGCATGACTACATTGAAAAGCTATGTTCTTCTAATACTGCACTGGGGAATAGTTTTATAATTCCTCATAAAGCTTCCAAGTCTCTTGTTGGGTTTTTTTAGGTTTGGGTTTTTGTTTGGTTTTTTTTTTTCAAATTAGGCTATCTCTGTCAGTAATATGCTAAAACACTAAAGAAGACAAATCCAATAAATGTTTCATAAAACTATGCAAATTAATATCTAGACTTAATCCACTGGGGTCTATGAAATTTTATATACTAGCTGCAGTTGCAATTAAGTGTATAGTAAGAGGACAGCTCTGCAGAAGAGCAGGTGAATCTTTCATCGACTGTATTAGAAACATAATGCTCAGACTGGCTACAGATGGAATAACATAAGGTATGAAAAAGTAATAAATTAAGGCTATACCATCTTCACATTGCTAATAGAGTTTTAGGAAGAGATGTTAATGGTGCAGAGGTCTTGACTGTCTCCTGTACTGGTAAAAGCATCATGACTTTACTGGAAGCAGTCAGTCAAGCACCTACTATAAGCCTGAAAATATTTGAAAGGCAAAAAGAAATCTATGCTATGCTTTCTCAAAAAGAAACATTCTCAGATTACTTTTTAAGATCTGGTTCAACATCCTCCAAAGCCAACAATGCATTTTTGGAACATGGACCGATGAAAATGGTTTCACCCATTTAATAATAAAGGAACAGAAAAATATTTGGAAAAGCAGTTAGGAACACCACGTTCTTCAGTCCATGAATTTGGGCTCACTTCCCAAAACAAAGTCTTCTTGATCCTGCTTGCTGTAATTACAAGAGAAAAACTGTGACCTCAGTCCCACAGGTATGCCTGTCATGAGCTCTCCTGAAATACGTTTGGCTTATGTGTATTTGGAGATTTGGCTCTTTCTTCACCCAGGACTCTGTGTTCTCTGTTGAAGAAACACAAAGTACTGAAGATCTTTTTTGCACTCTGGGTCTTTCCCTTTCTTACGGACACATGGACAAACAAACATTCTCTCTATACACATAAAAACATAGATCCCTTCAAAGGATTGGTCATGGACATTAAAAAAGCAAGCAGAGCACACTCAGAAAGGCATGCAATACAGACTGCATGGAAAGGTTTACCTAGAGGATAAAAATTGAGTTTCCTGTAGAACAGAACTCACACTGACTTGAAAGATAATTTTTTTTTTTTTTTTTTAATACTGAAAACTGAAAAGCCTGGCCAAACTAAATCTAAATTTATATCCTGATAAACATTTCTTTTAGACATTTTTCACTGTCTTTCATGATATTGATTGAGCAACAATATTTATCAGCGATTACATGGAACTCATCATAAAAATTCCTTGGAATCAATTTTCAAAATCTGTTAGACCTCACTAGAGCCAGGTTTTTATCATAGGTGGAATTACACAGAAGACTGGAAAAGTGTTCCTTTGTTTGAGTGTTGTAAAACAGCATTCATAAACAGTCATTAAGACCCAGAATTGTGATATGTGATCATGTTATCTGATGTTGTAATCATTCTTACAGAGAGGGATTTCTAAGTGTGAAAAACTTTCCTGCACATCACTCATTATCTCTTGTGAAGTTTTTATTTTAAAAAAAGTTCATTATAGAAAATGTATCCATAGTATTGGTATTTGGTGGCAAAGTTTCAAACATCTAAGCATAGAAATCATGAAACTAAAATATATCCATATAATATATAGGTGGTTATGCACACAGACCCAGGTCAAATCTTTAGAGAAAAGCATATTAAAAAAAAAAAAAAAAAAAAAAAAAAAAGGGCTTTGTGTGAACTACTACATTCATGATCATAATATTGCATAAGAAAAAAATAGCCCTAAAAGAATATCCACCCTGGGTGGCCATACCATTTCTCTATACAACTTTACTATGAGATTTATTTTCTTCTGGTGTTTTTTTTAAACAAAACCAACCAAAGAAAAACAGAAACTCATTTCTGAACCCAGAATTCATGTTCTAAACATTCAGAGGTATTGGGATCCTAGATTGTAGGTTTGTGATCAGGACAGTGTCTTCTCAGCAAGTTTGCTGATGCCACAAAACTGGGAGGATTGGCAGATACACCTGAAGGTTGTGTGGCCTTCCAGCGGGACTTGGACAGACAGGAGAACTGGGCAGAGCAGAACCTAGTGAGGTTTAACAAGGCTAAGTGCAGAGTCCTGCATCTGGGGAAGAATAATAAAGCACACCAGTACAGACTGGGAGGTGATCTGCTGGAGAGCAGCCCTGTGGAGAAGGACTTGGGAATCCCAGTAGACAACAAGTTCTCCATGGAACAGCAATGTGCCCTTGTGGCCAGGAAGGCCAGTGGTCTCCTGGGTGCATTAAGAAGAGCGTGTCCAGCAAACCAAGGGAGGTTCTGCTCCTCCTCTACTCTGCACTGGTGAGACCTCACCTGGACTGTTGCGTCCAGTTCTGGACTCCCCAGTTCAAGAGAGACAGGGATCTGCTCGAGAGAGTCCAGCAGAGGCTACAAGGATGCTGAAGGGACTGGAACACGGGGCTTATGAGGAAAGGCTGAGAGACCTGGGGCTCTTTAGTCTGGAGAAGAGAAGCCTGAGAGGGGATTTGATCAATGTTTATAAATATCTGAGGGCTGAGTGTCAGGAGGAAAGGGACAGCCTCTGCTCACTCGTGCCCTGGGACAGGACAAGGGGGAATGGATGTAAGGTGGAGCACAAGAGGTTCCACCTCAACATGAGGAGGGACTTCTTTCCTGTAAGGGTGACAGAGCACTGGAACGGGCTCCCCAGAGAGGTTGTGGAGTCTCCTTCTCTGGAGATTTTCAACACCCGCCTGGCTGCGTTCCTGTGTGACCTGTGCTGGATTGTGTGATCCTGCTCTGGCAGGGAGGTTGGACTCGAAGATCTCCAACGTCCCTTGCAACTCCTGACACCCTGTGATGCCCTGTGATCTTCTGCTAGAGCAAGTGATTCTCAAGTGGTGGTTCTCAAGTCAGAAAGAAATCCAACCTCCTCTACTTAACTTTCATAAGAGTGAAAATTAAAAGCTGTAGCTCTGGGTGGATGTATTAAAGTTCTAAGACATCATTTTGGGGTTGGCAATAACTTGGCAGGCCTCATAGTCTGGAAAGGAGTAAGCAACATATGGGATATTCTACTGCCAAGCGATGGGGCCAGAATTATTTTCCACTGGATGAAAATTGCTTCAAGGAAATGCTTTCAAAGAAAGGCCTTCTTGGATCTCGATTCCTCTACCTAGAAGTGCATGAGAATAACACAGTGCCTACCATCAGAGTGGGAACTTGACCTTATTAAATGTCTGTACAGCCTTCGGGATTATTATAAACCAGAAAGGGATTAATAATCTCCATAGCTGTTCTCCTAGTTCTGTGAGTCACAAACTCTAAAGAGGTTTATATTCATTTGCCCAGATCAGGATAATCTTTCTTCTGTTGCTATGTTAGCAGGTAAATTACTGCACTCTGAGTAAAACCATAAATTAAAGAAAAATAATTATATTCATCCCTGCCCTAGATAAAAAAAAGCTGATTTCCAATTAAGATTCCTATCAGTGTAAAGGCTCCAAAACCATAAACTAGTAAATAATGTTTATTTTATTCCTTAGAATTCTAAAACTAAAGATAATTTACTCTTACGATGGGTCTTATGTGCAGGTCTAAATTCCACTCTAATGGTGATTTACCATCGAGTCACCCATTGCCAGGAAACACAGTGTTGTAGTCTTACTGGCTGACTGAAGTGGCCTTTACTGAACCGTAAGCATGACTAATTATTAGGAAAGTAAGAGTGCAGAAACAGAATTTAAGAGATTTATATTGTTTGGAACACACATTTCCTATAATAGCAACAGTCCTGGTTTTGCATTCATGGCCATATGAGGCAAAGAACCATTAAAAAAAAGAAAGAAAAGAAGTGGGGGGGGGGGGGTGTTTACTGGAAGAACTGGATGGGTAATGAAAAAATCACTAAGGTTAGCAGTCCTGCAGCTTCGCCGCTAACTACTTAGTCATATGAGTGTGTGCTAACTGAGCTACTCCTGGCCAGAGAACATAAAAATGCTTTCTCAAGCTGCTATGTGTAATTTTAACTAATAAGGCCCATAATACAGATGGGCAAACCTCAAAAGGTTCAGAGTTTGGACTCTGTTCCAGTAAGCACACATGCACATTTGAGTGATTATCTCCTTTCGTGTCTGCAAAATTGGACTGGAATACTGACAAAAGTGAGCTTTCTTCTCCTGGGATAATTCAGCACTTCTAGTCACAACTGCAAAGCAAGCTCTCTTCTCCTGGGGTAATTCAGCACTTCTAGTCATGACTGAAAATGCAGGATATATGTAGTATATATATGTATAAAAAGGATATATACACACAAGGGGAAAAAAAATAAAGAGAAAATATTTAATTTTGAAAAAAAACTATTGCTGATGTATGTTTGTAATGCTTTTCTCTGTAGTGTGATGACATAAATAGTGGGGAGTATTAGAAGAAGAAGCTTGCAATGGGCATTTTCCAAAATGGCATTTAAAATAGATTTATACAGGCAATACATAAAGCAGAAATAAATTTAGTTTGGGATAAAGAAGGAAGAAAACAATTACTTTTAGTGTATTTCAAGTATTCTCTTACATTTGAGAATCTGATAACTGAAGTTAAATCAATTATCAAAGCTATGAGACTCCAGACTATGAATACTTTGAGTCAGTCTTTAAGAAACAAAGATGACTTTTCATCCAAGCTACAATAATAAATTATACAGTTAACTGAATGTTGCAAGGTGCAGACTGTTATAAATTTTACCTAAAGCCAAACTTTCTAGACAAAGAGTACTATTAGAGAGAGAAAGAGAGAGAAAATGCTGTACATGTGCAGATACTCACAAACTCAGCATGAACATAATACTATGGAAAAGCAGCACCAGATACATAGTGAACGACCTCTGATTAAAATGCAGGTGTCACACTATTGGGAGTCCTGTACGCAGTGACTTCTGTCTAGGGAAAAAAAAAAAAACCCTAACCAAACAAAAAAGTAGATCTGGATATTGTTTAAGTTATTCAGGAAATATTTTATTTCACAAAAAACAAAGGAAAATAATGTTTGATAGCAGTCTCACTGAAAGATCCAAGGTATTCACCTAATTGTAGGCACATAAGTCAGAGAACTTAGGAACGGGAACTTCCAAAATCCCTGTATCCATGGTGCAAAGGGAGGTGAATGAATCTCTCTGTACAGCCACTTCCCTTTCTCCTTGATGAAAAAGTCAAATGCAAGCATTGTTAAAATATAGGTGTTCCAGTGAAGTGCCTGAATTCACACCTAGGAAGAGTCAGATGCAGGGTGGCTTTGTATCAGCTTTGATTTAGCACAGTTGGAAGCTCTGGAGGCCCTTTTACACGTATAGAATTTGAGAGGAAATGCTGCATATGTTAAATAATTGATTGTAATTGTGCATGACTATAATGTTTACTTTTCTTGAACGTAGTTTTGTATTTGTCATATTTGTATCTAGTTGAGTACACCTATCCTCAGCAGAAATTTGGTGTTCCTGCTCTAGAATGAAACTCATGTAGACTGGCACCAGTTAACACTGGTGCTTTAATTCCCTTTTTGTGAGATAATAGGTGCTTACGAAGGAGTGCTTCTGAAATCTGTATCCACAAAGGATAAAAGTCTGTCAGCTTGTGACCTCAGTGATGCTCACACCTCTGTGTAAGTCATGAGACCATTACAGTCAAATGACAAATATGATTAGGTGGGCCAAATGATTTGGACAAAGTTTCGAATCATTTGCACAAAGCTGCAAAGCCAGAACGATGTCTTTTGTGGTTAAGGCTTGAAAAATATTTTCAGGATATTGCTATCTTGTGAGTTCCTGAGGACAGGAGAATCTCACAAGAGATCTCACAAGAGATCTCAGGGCTGAGAGATCCTTGCATCTGCTCAGGGCTGATGCAAAACAGGCTGGAGAATTGTTAGATGTGAAAAAGAAAGGGTGTCAGGATCAAAGCAGCACGCCAGAAAAATCATCTTTGCAAAGTCATCCCAGATTGATATCGAGGGGCGGAACCCATGTGTGAATATCTGAGGGGAAACACTAATTTAAGTGAGACGTGAGATAGTGAAGCCTGGGTGTAAATAAGCCTTGTGAGAGAGGACTCGAAATGCCATCTCTTTGAGAAGTTATGAAGAAACAAATATCTGAGAATTACGTGTATCCTGATAAAAGTATCTAGTGGAAAAGTATCTACTTGAGAAGAAGACGACCCCCAGACTGCAGCCACTTGCAGGATAGTTAAGTACTGTTTAGCATAATCAAGCAGAAATG
This sequence comes from Megaceryle maxima, assembly GCA_024605025.1. NCBI lineage: Eukaryota > Metazoa > Chordata > Aves > Coraciiformes > Cerylidae > Megaceryle > Megaceryle maxima. The sequence goes on from JANHGN010024448.1 coordinate 60,005, forward strand.
AGTCAGAGGAAGGGCTTGGAGAAGGATGTTTTTAGCCCCCGAGTTGGTAATTAAATAGCTATGATGGGGTTTGAGAGATAGTCTGAGACTACACCGAACAGGAGCAGTCTGAATGAGAGATGCATCTCTACAGATTGTCAGCATAGAGATGGAAATTGAATCTGGGCATAAAATAGTGCAAGGAGGTATGTCTCAGAAGAAAGAGTCCATAACAGAGTCCTGTGAGGTAGTTGGTAGTGAAAGGTGGAGGGAGGAGTTAAAGCATTCAAGGTTCACATAGGGAGAACCATTTCAATCATAGCTGGGGACACTGAGGAGAACGAAGTTAAGGATATCATGATCCAACAAGACTTTTGGAAGAAGAACATGTGTCAAGGTCAGCAGTCTAAAGGAAGGTGTGAATTCAGTATTATCAGTTGTGACCAAGAAAATTTAAGTCAGTTTGGGAAAAAGTGACGCCGTGGAGTATATAAAGAACAGGAATGGGGTCACTGTTTATTTCCTCTGGCAGGAAGAGATGGAGAAAACAACGTGAGGAACCAAAGAGGGACAGCAAGACTTTTGGCAATGAAATACTGTTGAGATTATAGGTAATGTAAAGCTGAAGTGCCAGAGGCGAGGGGACCTCCTTGGGGTTTGGAGAGAGCCACTTTCTCATCTCAAAGATGAAGAAGAAAGTGATCTGGTCAGTAGCACTGAGACAGATGCTAAGACAGGAGGAGATTTTTTATGTCTGTATAGAAAAGGCAGTAAAAGAAATTTGCTTTTTCTGTGATAGTTCTGTGAAAAAAAAAAACAAAAAAAAAAACCACCTCAAAATATAAGTAGAAAACAAAGATCTCCAAAGAAGTCTGTGAAAAAGAAGTCTCCAAAACAAGATACACAGATCTGGTGAGACAGCTGAGAATGGCAGATAGGTTGGTATATTATACACAGCTCTCAGTGGAACAGCACAGGATTCATACCTTACATGAAATCAACCTGGACAGCTTGGATGTTCATTTAGTGCCTGGAAGTGTCTCCCATCCAGAGCCTGAAATTTCTGAAAATGCTTTGGGGGAACTGCTCTCAAAAGCAACTCTCTCAATTCTGTGAATGCTTCATATACCAAAAAATGAAAAATGGGTTTCTGGATGGCATGAGAAAAGTGCAGAAAAGAAATCAACTCTGCAGCTGTTTCTTATTAACACTATCTTTTGGAGTTTTTATAAGCTGTAAAATATAACATGCCAACATTAAGTCATTTATAATTAAGCTTTTATTTCAAGATTCCTTAAAACACAAGACATAAAAAAATGTTACACCAAAGATGAATAATAGGCTTTTTATTAGCCTTGCTGACACAAAACAGTTTTGAGCTTGAAGGGAAAACTTTTAAGGACTGAAAGAACCCATAAACTCTTCTAAAGTTCAATCTCATAGAAATTATTTGAAACATCATAGAAAACAACATTTCCTAGTGTAAATTAGCACGGATTACCTGACGTTAGTGAAATTATGAGAAACCACATCAAAGAAGGGCCTAGTCTCATAGCTTTACAATACCTTCATTACTTTCCTCAAGTTTCAAAGAAAAAAGAATCTTCTACTCTTAAGACGTGGCTTCTGAACTTTCCAAGGGCTATAGCTCCTTTTCAAGCATCTGTTTCTTTTAGAAGGGTGAATTTTACCTTTGGAGTCATATGGGAAGATAAAATTTATCTTTAACTGAAGACTCATAAGTCCTGCATCTTATTAGATACGTACAAAATGTAAGATTTTTTTGGCTTGCCTCACGTGTTAGTTCCAAGAAAAAAATGAGCCTCTACAGTAGCATTTTCATCCTGTAATTTTAAGCTTCAAATTTTATAGTTTTTATCTGAAGTTTCACTGAAATTAGACTCTGAAATTCCCACATACCTCATTACAAGAAACTCATTTAGTTCTGAACAAGCAATAAATTAAGAATAGCCATTACTGTAAGAGTTGCACTGACGTCACCCAGTTCCATTATAAACCTTTCATTTCTAATTCAAAGTTGTGTCTATCAAATCCAAAGACAACCTGCTTCTTAAGGCTTTCAAATATAGCCAAGACTACTTCCTAAGGTCTTCTTTGCATCCTATCTTTCTTTAGACTTTTGTATAGATCATATTAAATATCCTAAAAATTAAGTTTAATTATCCAAACTACACAGCTGGAACCAAAACATGAAAGTTGTCAATTAGGGAAGAAACACCTTTATAGCTCAGATGTGAATCCCAGATGCAAACACAGAAAACAAACTCAGATTTTACTTAAAAAGCTCTTTTTTCCCCCCCCCACTTCTGCTACTCATAAAATACCTATGTTTTCATGTGTACACTTAAGCAGACAAAAAGATAAGAAGAGGGACTTCAATGATCTACATGATTCTGTATTTCCAGAATTCCTTTTCCTTCATGTATTTCTGAGTGACAAGAGGCAAAAGAAGTACCTAAGTATATTGGCAACTGTCCAAGGGGCCACAACTTTATTTTTTTCTGTGTTGCATTTTTTGTTGTTGTAGCCTTAACTGACAAACAGAACCAACATGTTACCTATTATACACTCAAGGCAGGGTGGGAGGTAGAGGCAATTCTTGATTTTAATACAGAATTCCCATGCAGACCCACTATTTTCCTGTATTCCTGGAAACCATATGTTGCATGGGATGATTCCTGTCCAGACCATATGTTACAAACTGAAAACATTTTGAAATGTCAGGCAGCCTATGGGTACAGACCACAAATATATCAAAATTAGATAATTCACTGGTGATATCTAGTAACAAAAAAAGGTGAAAAAAAATCTTTTTAGACTTATAGTCAGTCACACATCAGGAATTTATTGTTTTCATTTACCTTTTTCTCTTTAGGAAAAAGGAAAAGCTAAGGCCAGATTCTCCCCCGAGAGCAGTCTGTTTATTCTGGCAGACATCAGATTTAAATCAATGTGCTTTACTCCAGATCTGACCCCCAGGTTTGTATTTTGTAGAAAAAAAAATCCCAGCATCCATTTGAATTACTATACAACTGTGGGATTTGAGCTGGATTCACCTTTCTCAGGCCATGCCTCCCCAGCTGGGCACTGTCAGATTCAAGCTTTTAGTAGAACTAATTAGCTCAATCACAGCGTGAGCTAATGCAACTGGATGGGCTCCAAACTGGAGCTACCTCACACCCATCTGTCTCAAAGAACAGGCAGAGGACTATGCTTTGCCTGCATGTCACCTTGCCTTAAGCCTCCAGCATGAGTTTGCCTCCAGCTTCACACTCCCAATTCGTAGTGTGAAACTACAAGTGTAAAAATCTAAGGAGGGTACAAAGCTATAAAAGTATTTTGGCTTGGCTTAGGTAGAACTGCTCTTGCCCTCCAATGGAGAGCTTCCCACTCTTTGTTTTAGATTAATTGAAAGTACAAACTTTGGCCAGTCACATAACTGCATTGCCCAGCCAGTGCCTAGTTTTGTGTGTAATTCTCAAAATCTATATGTGGTACAAACTGAGAGGCAAAACGGTTTTTATTGCAAGCAGAGGACAACAGTAATGATGACTTGCCTTAAGCTACAGACAAATTTCAATGCAGGTAAAGTTCAAGTGGCTAGCACTAAATCCAAACCAGGTATTTGCAGCTGTGCTAGTGAGGGGGGTAACAGTTCTACACCAAACTGATATTTATACTGCCAGGGGCTTTAAACTCAGGAAGGTCAATCAGAAGTAGTAAACACAACTAAAATGAGGAGCATAATCAGCTGCTTCTGAGGAAAAGGAGGAAAATCAAGACTCACTGGTTCTTAAAGCTAGGTTTTTAGCTCTTTTTGTTACCTCAGTGACTTTTCTACGGGTGTAAAAATATGTCCTACAGCAGGGAGAAGGGGAGCAAGGGCAACAGGCAACCTGACCTCCATCGAGGGCTGTAAGCTTCCCACCACTTTGCAAATGTGGGCAGGGCTGACCATACTGGGAATGTGCTGACTGCATCTACTGTCCCTTGTCAATGTAATATGGTTTGCTAATATTCCTTCCACATTTGCCAAGGTCTCCAGGAAAAGAGATCAGTAACTAGCTTCCCAGAAGGAGCTCTCTGAAAAACAGCTGCACTCCTGAGTGGAAGTTATTTGAGATTTAGTTGAGATAGGTAAAATTCTCTGGAGTCTTCACAATCTAAGCATAGCTTACATTGAAAAGCAAATGACAGCACTTTGTCTGAAAGCTCCAGTTGGGCTATTCTGCCTCCTCCCCCCTTGCTCAAGGCCACATAGCTGTGCAAACAGCAACACTTGCCTTGGCTTGTGGTCCGGTGAAAAGCAGCAAGCTTGTCATTCAAAAGACCGTGTTGCTCCACCGAGGAACTCGCTGGAGCTGCACAACTGAGACCACAGCTCTGCCGGAGGCTTATTGTCTCCCTTCCTCCTTCTTCCCTTCCACGAGTGGCCGGGCTGCAATCTGAGACAAATAGTTGCACTGTGTCTGCTCACTGCATGAGACGAGGTGAGCTGGGGAGTGGTGGCTGCCAGGTTCCAGATTGATGGTGTGTTGAAACCCCAGAGCAAGATACGTTGCCAGCAAAGCGATCCTCCATGGGGAATCCAGCATAATATGCTTTCCAGATTTCTGGGCCAGCTTCCAACTTCTCGCTCCTATGTAAGCAACAACTATCCCTCATGAGGGAGAAGAAGGGCCCTTGCACTTGCTGCTGATGACTGCCCTAATAAATGTGTTTAACATATGTATGTTTATAAAGCAGCCATAGGGAAGCAATTTGACTACCTCTTTCCACATATATCTTCCTCCTGCCTGCCTGAGGGCTGGCATGATGCCAGCTCGAAGACAATGCAGTATAAACTTGACAGCCATCTATTCATGCATATGGTCAGACAGAACACTGTTCCTTTGAGATTACTCCTCCTATGCTAACCATGCTGCCAAAGGAAATTACGATACTCTTTCCATGTTATGATACAGATAATCAACATTATAGTGTTCACGTTATCTCTGAATATTGGAATTTTTCTTATTCTCTGGAGCAACTGAGCTATTGTGACTGTGTTGTCCACCATGGGTCTGAATACATTCCCCAAACTCCACTTTGACATTAATGTCATGCAAGCTCTCAGGAGCCTCAGTTCATAGTTACATTTCTCAGGATAACCGTGGATAGGTAATGCTCTCTGCAACAGAATTTAAATTGTGTGATAAATTGTGATAAATCTCTGTTTCTCTTAAGCACCTTTAACCCAGAGTAATTGTCACTTCTTTCCTCCAAATCCTGTAGCAATTTCACCAAGTTATGACAAGCTTGGGTATTGCCCTCTGAATAATTCTCCAGTGAAATATTAAAGGATAAAAAAAAAACCCAAACAAATAAGGAATATGTATCTTACATTAGTGGAAAGCAAATTAATTGCCACGTAACTGGCAGATGATGTTTTCCTGTAAGAATTTCAGGTTACCTGCCCAAGGAATTTAGGTATGCCCTAACTATAGTGATTAAAATGTCCAGCCTATGCTACAATCATCAAAGAGATACAGACATCTCCAAAAGTGAATTATTACCTCTTTAGAGACATAGCTAAAATAGGTAGGATGTTCTGAGAGGAAGGTTTTTCCTTTGACTATACAGGCAGCATAAACGACTGAATAATACTGGAGTCCTGAATTTTAGATAGATAAAATTGGTTGAGACTAATTCAACCCTTGAGCTGTGCTACATTTATAAGAGTAGTCTAAATTTAGCAGATCTCGGTAAATCCTACGTACAAAGAATATTTCTATTCTTCACCCTAGGAGCTCTCGGGACTACCTTACAGGTAGCTCCAGGGTTGAGTAATGAGGCTGCATCATAAGAAAGCAGTCTAAGATCAGCCTACTTCTTCAGAGAATTACTTGCCTGAGCCTCCTTGCCACTGTTAGGTTAATTTATCATATTCCAGTACTAGTACTGATGGCATTGTATTGGAAAACAGCCCTACCTGGGATACATGACTGGAAAATAAAGAATAATTACTAAAATCAAAGCTGGAAAAGTGGTCTTGGATCGTCTTATGTGCACACTGGAGACTTGTGGACTAGCTTAGCCAGGAAAAGGTGACAACAAAAATATGTCTTCTGGTTCACAGCAGTATTAATCTCTGAGGAAAGAGACAAAACATCACCTGATCAAGACTGTGAAGATACTTCCCAGACCTGGGATGCAAGTACAATTCCATGTGTGTATTCATGTCTTATCACAAATCATCACAAGATCTACAAGCATATGGGATAACATATTTTTCTTCAGATACACGAGTGCAATTCTGAGCCTATCTCATGTATTGACATTGTGGTGGTCTTAAGACCAACTGTGCTGCAGGTGAATTAAGATGCTATGAACAAATGAACGCTCAGACTGCAAAGTTAGATGGAGATGTCAGTATGCTTTGAGATATGTCTGGTCATCTTGGATTTATCCAAAGAGCATTCACCATTCCTTTCACTCTTTCTCTGGCCTGTGACTCCCTATTTCCCAGAACTCTTGTGTTCACCACCTGTGATCAGGTGTATATACTTTATTTCCTCTGGATTTTCAAGTTATAATTTAGAATCTATTGCCTCCCTCTTCAATGTATGTGGGATTGAAGAAGTTCCTACAGAACAGTTGATTGACATTTGGGAATACTCAGGTAAACAACTGCCAATGAAATGAGGAAGCATTCATAGACATCCAGTTCTGTTCAGTTGTTCAAATCTCTACAGAGAACAAAATAATGGAAAAGGAAGTAAAAAGATATTTAAATACTGGCTTCCTCTTTCTTTAGTCAGTACTGAAGTCTGGAAGGGTCCCATCCCTTTCCATGCTACGTGGCAAAGGGTGTGGAGGTGTTAACAGAAATTAAAAGTCGTGGAGAAGTAAGAACATCCACGTAGAAGTGATTTTAAATAGTCTTCCTGCTATTTTTTTTTTTGAAAGAAAAGTACTTTCTTAAGTGAGTGAGTTTGCAAATAAATATTTAGGGGTCTTAAAGCTAATAAGAATTTCTAGGCACTTTCTTTGCTTCTTAGAAAAAGAGGCAATTTATGGAGATACTGTCAAACAATATATTTTTTAATAGTGGTGTAAACAGCCCTGGTATCTGTATTAAGTGAATTCTCAAGCCATATTCAATAGGAGTTTGAATAGAACTACATTACACAGAAGGGTGTTTATATAGGACTATAAATGACATTGTTCATACCTCGGCTTAATCACCAAAAGCATGAACTACAGTATGAGCTTTCGGGTTATGAATGTAGTTGCTCCAAACTTAATGTATGCTCCTTTTGTTTTCTGGAACGATGCATTTTATGGCAGTACCAAAAATAATTGACTACTGCTGCAAACTTGTAACCGAATGGATTGTGAAGATATTTTATGTTATAAACACGTTACTTAATTTACTGAGTTCACTCACAAGCCTTGACGATTTGTTTGCATGTACTGTTTAATGACCTAGTTTCACTGTGTTACTTTAATAACATTGTGCTGAGTTACACGAGAAGTGGTTTATATGGACTGTGTAAAACAATACCATCAACTCACAAATAAAACCACCTTCCTGATATTAGCTCAGTATCTGGAAGATTTACAGATATTTTTGGTGAGATATACACACACACACACACATATCGTGATGATACATGAAATTTGACAGAACTGTTTCAAAATTGATTGGAAATTAAGAAAAATGTTTGCTTTTAAAGAAAAATTGACACATACATTTGACCAGTCTGCAAAAAAACCCTGCAATAATGAAGTAATTCATAATGTACTTTACATTGAATGACAGGCCCTATCTTTTGGATGACTCAGTCATCTTTTCAAAGTATTCAGACATTTTCTGCTGAGTTCTTCCCAGTGTGTTTCCACCTACCTACATTAATTTTTGCAGATACCTTCTTTTGTTCAATATTCCTAAATACCTGTCCAGACAGAAACATAACCCAGAAGTTCTAAAAGCATCAAGCTATTCTGTTAGCAGCATACTGAACATATTACTGAATGTAAGAGTTCTGCATTCACAGAAGTTCATTTGCAAAGAAACAGTTATCAGTGACCAACAATACATTGTATTCCCTTTGGCATTTCCCAGAGGTAAGAGAGAGATAGGTGATATGAAATGTATTTCAGGACTGGATACAATTTAGTTTGCATCGAGCTACTGTTAGACCCATTGATGAGTGATGCAGAGCTAACGATGCCTGGAGGAAAGAACTTGCCCAGATGCCACTATTTTTAAAAGCAAGAAATTATATAAAACTATTTGTAAACTTTATTAATGACAAAACCCTTTTCAAGTCACTTTCAGAGAATCTCAGTTGCCAGATGGTAGGGGTTGGAAGGGAGCTTTGGAGATCATGTAGTTCAGTCCCCCTCCTGAAGCAGGTTTCTCTGGAGCATGTTGCCCAGGGTTGCATCCAAGCAGGTTAGGAAAGTCTCCAGAGCAGGAGACTCCACAACCTCTCTGGGCAGCCTCTCCCAGGCTCCATCACCCTCAAAGGAAATAAATTTTTCCTCATGCGCAGATGAAACTTCTCATGTTCCAGTTTGTGCCCATTGTGCCTTGTCCTGTCACTGTGCACTACTGAAATCGTGAGGCTGGCCCCATCCTCTTGACAGACACCCTTTAGATTGTTATAAACATTGATAAGATCCCCTCTCAGTCTTCTCCAAGCTAAAGAGCCTCAGGTCTCTCAGCCTTTCCTTGTAAGAGAGATGTTCCGGTTCCCTAATCATCTTTTATCCTTCCACTGGACTCTCTCCAGTAGTTCTTTGTCTCCTCTGAACTGGGGAGCCCAGAACTGGACACAACCCTCCAGCTGTGGTCTCACTAGGTCAGAGTAGAGGGAGAGAAGAATCTCCCTTGACCTGCTGGCCACACTCTTCTTAATGCATCCATTCACTGCATATTATATGTGAAATAATACAAGACAGTTATTCCACATTCAGAAATGTTTCATATCTGGAAAAACATTCAGCAATCACCAGGTTTTTCTACTGATTGTTTCTTAAAGAATGTGAAAGATATTTTCCCTTTCTGTCAAAACTGTCTATGATTTTTGCTGTGCTTGTTACTTTACCTTAGCTATATATTTGCCATAGAAAGATTCTTGACCGTGGAATAACACCTGAAGGTCTAATACAGGAATGTCCTCTAAGTGACTCGAGGGGTAATATAGTGGAAAAACTTTTGTAACTTGAAGGCTCTGACAGATAATGCTGCAGTGGTCTTAATGCCAAACTTATACTCTTTTTTTTTTTTTTCTCCCTCTTTTTCTTCTGGAAACATGAAGATTCTCTGCTATGAAGGTTTTTTCTTTACTCACCATTGCAACCTATGGTTGTTTTAAAAGATGTGACATTCTTACCTTAGTGCAAACTTAAAATTCATGAAGACATCATTGTCAAACTCATGATTCCTTAATGAAACAAGCATGAATGCTAAGAGCCACTTCACTTTCCAGTTGATGTATTAGATTACATGGAATAAGATGCTCAGAAGTTTCCTTGAGCTTTAGAAGAAAAACAGTCATTTACAGAAGGATTATCGAGTCTCAAGTGATGACCAAAATGGATTGTGCTTCAGTACACAAAGTATCTTGAACACCTCCTAGCTCCTTTGAAAACTGGTGGAAGGAACCTTGCTAGATTGACATTTCTGCAAAATGGGTGCACTGGGCTTATTTCTGTGATAATCTACTAACAAGAAGCTTGTTATTTAGTCACCTTGCACCATGAAGACCCTTATATTGAAAGAGAAGAAATCAACATCAGAGTTTTACTTGCTTAGCAGTCCCAGACTTAGCAGCTTAGGGTGTCAGTAAAAAAGTTTCTTCCCTATACTATCTTCAGAAGTTAAAAAGGGCAGCATGTCAAAAATCACCTGTAAGGCAAATGTATGGCTTCTGGCATGACAAAATTCTAGCACCTATAAATGAAATTTGAGGTTCTTTTTGTTGGGTTGGATTTGGGTTTTCTTCAGTTTGTTTTTTTGTTTGTTTGGTTGGTTTTTTCCTATTTTTTTTTGTTTGGTTTGCTGTTTTCTGTTGTGGTTTTTCTATTTCTTTCCACCCCTAAAAAACAATAATAGAAGAGAATCATACTAATGCCTTACAGTCTAAGATTTTATTTCTGGGTGGAAAAAAAAAGTCCTTTGATTTTTTCAAAGAGATAAGTCTACCAGAGTAGAAACAGTAGGTTTCAGTTGGCTTATCTTTCCTCTAAATGGAAAGTCCTCTTCCACTTATGGAAATAGGCTTGAATTTGCTTTGATATTTTATTTCTCCAAAAGAATAATTCAATTGCCAGGATACTGGGACAGAAAAACAAACAAACAAACAAAAGAGAGACAGAAAATGAGATTTCTATATGATATTTCTCCTTTAGTCTCTACTGCTTTCTGAAATCTGAGGCATTCATATAAGCTGACAGCTGAAAGTTCATGCATGGATTGAAGTAGATAGGCAGTAGAAGGTAAGGGGAGGTGATTCTTAAATTTACTGGCAATTATGGGCTTTGGTAGCTCTAGCAAAGCTTTTGGCATGTATTTTAAAGGTGATATATTGGAGAACTCATTTGATATAAAGGTCAGAAACTAGAGTCCCTTGCTTCTGTCACATAAACTGCTATATCTCTCAAATAATAAGAAAGCTATCAGCAGGATCACAGCCTATGACACCTGGTTTTCAGTTGTATCATGCTTGAACATTTCAAATTAGCTGAATAGTAACCTTCAGGTCTAACGTTTTCTTTAATGTCTTGGAAAAGCCATAAAATATGGAGACATCCTTTCTTTAAAAAGAGAAATAAATCATATTTGTTACCTGGATGGCTGCTTGTTTTGGAGGCAACCACAGTTAAACATATACTGCTCTATTCTGTCCAAGATTAACTCAACCTTCCTAAACAAAAAATTAGTCAAGTTCTGCTTGGCTGAAGTGCATTTGCATTACACCGGCAAAGCGGCATTGCTGGAAACAATATGACACCTTAAGAGAAAAAGAAGGAAGAAAATGAAAGAGTTGTGTCTTGGGCAATAACTCATAGCACAGCTATGATGAATTCTGTCTCTCCACCATCATATCAAATGATTCTTTCAAGCACCTGTTTTATCACTCAGATTCAGTTACTTGCTGATGAGTTTATCCTAACAACCGCTACTGACACAGCCCACTGCGTGTGCTGGATACTGAATTAGACTGGTGATGACCATGTGGCTGATGGACATACCTGTATTTTCAAAACTATACATTCCTTGAAAGAATTAAGTTTTTTAATGTGAATGTTGTAACTATTTTTTTTTTTTCTCTCACTTGCCTGTTTCGGGCAAGTCTCAAAAACCTGATAATTCCAGAACAGCAAGGATGTCTGTGTGCAAAGAGGCCACAGTTCAGTTTAGGGAATGCCAAATGCTTTGTCAGAATGAGTAAATGTGCATCTACATAGTGTGCCCAGTGAAATACAGGCTTTAAACCATATAGAATCATAGAATCCCAGAATAGTAGGGGTTGGAAGTGACCTCTGGAGATCATCGAGTCCAACCCCCCTGCCAGAGCAGGAACACCCAGGGCAGCCCACACAGGAACAGATCCA
>JANHGN010024449.1:2587-15150 GCA_024605025.1 Megaceryle maxima
CAGTACTGTGTTCAGTTTAAGAGTGACAATGAGGTGCTGGAGCATGTCCAGAGAAGGGCAATAAAGCTGGTAAGGGGTCTAGATCACAAGTCTTTTGAGAATCAGCTGAGGGAACCAGGGTTTTTTAGTGTGGAGAAAAGAAGGCTGAGGGGAGACCTTCTCTCTCTCTACAATGACCTGAAAGGAGACCGGTGAGATGGGGGTTGGTTTCTCCTCCCAGGTAAACAGCCTTAAGTTGTGCCAGGGGAGGTTTAGGTTGGATATTAGGAAAAATATTTTCACAAAAAGGGTTGTCAGGCTTCCAGGTGAAGTGGGGAAGTCACCATCCTTGGGGGTATTTAAAGGACACATAGAAGTTGTGCTGAGGGACATGGTTAAGTGGTGATCTGGCAGGGCTGGATTAATGGTTGGACTTGATGGTCTTAAAGATGTCTCTCAACCAAAATGATTCTATGATTCTTTGATTTTTCTAGCATAAGGCAGAAAAGATCTTTGCAATACAGAACTAGAACTTCTCCCGTTTTTAAAATAACTGTATATGTATTTGATTTGTTTCATTTTAGACATACAAAATATTATCTAGGAAAAATGACAAGAAATATATAGTTTAAAACATACACACACAAACACATTAGCACAATGTAATTCCCTTACAGTGACAGCATCTTGTACTGGATCAATATATACAAGAGAGAAAGACACAAAATTTGCATCATGAATAAGAAAATTACAGATACAGTTCCCCCCACATCCTAAATAGGTAACACTCATTCCATAATCACCAATTGGTAACACCAATTCCATAATAAGGGCATTTCATGGGAACATGTTGTCCATCTACATTTTGTATTCATATCCACAGTGACAGTAATTAGCACTGCAAAATGTAATGGGGTACGGTCAAGATCTGCACTCAACCCATACCATATCTAGGTATGCAATTGCAGAACCCCACTGTAATACAAGAATTTATAACCCTTGTCTACTGCAAATATGACCAGTATCCCAAATGATCTAGAACCACTAATTTTGCTAGATTCAACCTTCTGTTAAGAACATCCTATAAAGTATGAAAGCCAAGGGCTCCATCTTCTGTTTTCCACACTTCAAAATGCCATGATGAAAGATTACTAACTGTAGGAAACCGACAGCAAGCCTGGCCTGTAATCTGCATTAACTCTGATCACACTTCTGAAACTCCAGTTTTATTTTTGATTTAATCAAAATTATAAACAGGTTTACTTCACTATACCCTAGGGTATGCTTTATTGGGAGTTTGGCCAATAGTTGTTTCAGGTGTTGTGCTAGAAAAGTCATAGAGGAAATGATATGGGACAGAAAAATTGTCCTGTTAGTCCTCTCTGCATTACCCAGTCAAAAATCTCACACACCTTACTAAGACTCCCAAAAGATGCACTACTTTTTGCTGGCCAGTAGAGGAAATCGAGAGAATTAAGGACTGGAACACTGAGAGGAGAAATGCAGTCTTGATGTTTCTCGTTACTATTGCTCTTCTTTTGCAGCATGAGGCAGTAGAAGCAGTGGATGGCTTGCTGCAGCAACCTTGGGAGACGGTGCATATACTCTTATGATCAACACTTAAAGAACTAATTTAGTAGCGATTGCAACTTTCATATGAACCTTTGTGAAAATTTCTAAAGTTTAAAAGACAATTTTAAAAGGTCGTATTCTCCTTGCCTGCTCATTGCATGAGAGTGAGATTAACCAAATCAAGGATATATAACAGCACATCACAATCATCTTTGTCTCTTTATCTAAAAAAGCCAATGCAGTTCTGTCAAGAGGACAAGATCTGCTTGTAGGCAAATCTAACATAGCAATACAGAAATTTTAAAAACACCCCACATTTCTACCTTGCTGGCAGTATATCAAACAAGACACTCATTAACAGCTGCAATTTCCTACAGTGAACGTTTGAAATCATGCTCTAACACCCCAAAAAGAAAGAATATTCTCAAAGAAAGCCCAGTGGACAGCAAAGGTATATTCAAAGTCAGGCACACATCAGTCACTAATGGTGTATTCTTGGATGCTAGCAGAGGGTTTATATCCAACATGTGTTCAGGTTTCCTGGTAACAGTCCCCTGTGACTTCTGTTTCGGATTTTTTTGAACCATGTAAATTTGCTACAAAAAACCCTACTCCAGTGCTTCATAGATTTTGCTGAAGAAACAAAAGGATTTCTAACAAGTGAAGTCAAGTCAGCATAAGGGACCTACAGTTTCAAGGTTTTCCATCCAAGGTTCTTAGTTAGGCAGCTAAGTGCATATTCAATCTGCACTTTTGAAAGGGGATATAGTTGCTCAACACAGAGTCTAGCCATTTACAAAGTTATAAATTATTTTAATATTCTACTCAGAAATACAAGCATAAATGTGCTAATCTGATCTCAGCTAAAATGTAGTGGGTTTTGACCAAACCACAAAATTTAAAGTGAAGAACCAACAGTTTCCTGAGAGAGAACCCGGGCTGGGGGTTGAGACAAGAAAGAGAGCTTTGGCTACATGTTCTTACTCTAACAGCATGTGGTCTACACAGTCATACTTCTGGTATCAGAATGAAGATTGAAGACATTTCCTTCCACTGCTTTGACCTCTCCTCACTACTGCAAATAGAAGTAGCGTGACAGCAAATACAATGGGCATGATTAATTTAAAAAGCCTTTTAATTATTTTCATTCTATTATGTATAATAGAACACAGAAGAGTCACATGGTATGTTACCTTTGAGGAGAAAGGCATTTAGAGATGGTTAAGTACATTATTAAATGAAAATATTCTAATTTTCCCATACTGCTGCTTCTCATCTCTCCAAGCTTCATTGACAACTTCACTTCTTCCACAGTGAGCCACGTAGCAGCCCTGACACCTTCGAAGTATCATCTCTGACCAAGCTTAATTGCCAAATGCAGCTAACTGAATACCAACTGTTTAAAAGAAAAACAAATTCCAGGCAAAATTGTGCATTCTCTTCCACTTCATCTACTGTCTGATTTAATCTTTTTCCCACAAAAGTCTTTTTTTCTTTGTAGCAGGCTTCACAAAGTCTCTCTGCAAATAACAAAGAACTTTTTCCTTATTTCAGCATTGTTGAATGCACCCTTAGTAGCCAAATTCAACACACTACAGGTAGATTAATTTTCTGTGGTTTGCTGCTTACATTTTTCCATGCACAAACCTGCACAACAGTCCTTCTGTCTTAAATGCTAAGCCTCTTAAGCACTGTCCAGATAAGCAAAATACTACACTGATCAGGAGGACAGATGTCTGAAAGGCCAATACAAGGTTGGGGGGGATGTAGTTTGTTCATTAGTTTATCTTAGAGATAAATTAGAAGGCTGGCTAGAAAAATACTACGTAGTTTTAACTCAGACTAACATGATCTAAGTAAAGTTCTAATTTCTTATGACTAAAAATGTGCTATTAAGACAACCGTGCAAATTAGACACACACTAAAAATCGAGTAACAATCAACCTTAGAGACTAGCAATGCATTCTGGGAAGAGGAATAACTTTATGCAACTCATCACCAACTTTTAATTTATGCTATAAAGAAAACACATTATCTCAATCCTGATCAAAACACTGGGGAAACAGACATCTCTACCACCCTGTTCTCTTGCAAAGGAGAAGCAACAAGTATGTTAAAACCTCCAAAGAAAATGCAAGTATTGTTGCCAAATAGGAATTCACAGATCCTCTACAAACCACAGGATGAGCAAAGATTTAGTTGCATCATTGACCGATCCTTCCAAAGCTTGTCCAGCTAACCATTTCAGACCCAAAACCTCACCTACATCCCATCTTTCAAGTCCAAAAACTGTGCACTTCAAATGCTGCTATTAGGGCAATCTTTTAATGCTATAAAGCAACTGAAGTATATGTCAGCATGGTGACATATATTATATTCACCCATTAAGGCTCCCGTAATTTAAGCTAGGATGCAGCTACTCAGCAGCCTGAGCCAACCTGTGCCAGGTCTGAAATGGTTCTGCTCTTTCACCTGCTCCTTAAACACAACAGAAGTAGTTATACCAGTGAAAAAGAGAAGGCAGCCCAAATGACACATCCTCTTAGCCTGCCATGGCATGGCACCCTTGACTGTTCCACAATCTTTTTAAAGTCCTCAACAGTAGAAGTTTGTGAATCACTGTTTCTTTCTCAGTTAGAAAGGCAAGTGGTTTTTTATAACTTTGCTTGACAATGGCAGAAAGAAAAATTTTATTATGTCTGCATCATTCAAAAGATGCAGGTACTTCCATGTTTCATCTCTACAGGAATTTCAACAACAGCAGTCCTGGCTTGCACACTCTTCCCTTCCTGCATTCCTGTTACTAAACCAGCCCATTTGCCTGTGAAGCTGGATGGTAAATCAAAGTGGGAAGTGATCCATCTGAAAGCCAAGAGTTTCCCACACTGTCCTGCATTATTTTCCCAGCCACATCTATTAAATTATTTAGTTCACCACACTGACAAACCAACCAGATGTGCTGGTAAAATACAAAGCCAGTGGGGGCAGAAGCAAGACAGCAAGGGCTTCTTTAATATACTATTATAGCCAAACAAGCAGTTGTAGCCTAAGACTATAGCTGTAGGACCTTTTCTCCTTACTTCAAGACCCAAAGCAAATATATCCAGTGTGAGGCTATAATTCGATGCAGAAGCACACAGAGCTACTTGGTTTTGATATCTAGCTACTGTACTTACTGAAGGGGGAGGCAGACAGCAAACACATGCATTCTAGGATGGGAAAGGTGGCCTGAAGGTTGGTTCAACTGCCAGGCTCACATGGTTGCAAAAAGCAGCATAAGTCCACCAAGAGGTTAGTCACTAATGATCAACCCTAGGGCTTGACACAGGGGCAGATACTGTTTGACATCTTCATTGACCTGGGCAATGGGACAGAGTGTCCCCTCAACAAGTCTTCACACAATACAAAACTGGGAGGAGTAACGGATACAGTAGATTGGCCTGCTTCCATTCAGAGGTATCTCAACAGACTGGAGTAATGGCCTTATAGGAACCTTATCAAGTTCAACAAGGGGAAGAGGGAAGTCCTGCACCTTGGAAGAAATAGCTACACACACCGGGACAGATTAGGTGCTTACCATCTTTTCAGAGATGGCTGAGCATCCTAGTGGATACTGAGTTATCATTAGCCAGCAATGTGTCCTTGCGGTAAACACAGCCAACAGCATTTGGGGCTGCATTATGAAAAATGTTATCAGCAGGTTGATAAAGGTGTTTCTTACCTTGTGCTCAGCCCTCAGTCTAGATATGGGTTATCTGGTCAGAAAAAGATATGTACATATTGGAGCAAGTTCAGTGAAGGATTATGAAAATGATGATAGGATTGGAGCATCTGTCATACAGGTAGAAGCTCAAAGCACTGGGACTGTTTAGCCTCAAGAAGAGAGGGCTTAGTGTGGATCTTACCAGAATGATTGGAGGTGGAAGATGTTACAAAAAGATGAAGCCATATTCTTCTCAGTGGTGCACAGCAAAAGGACAAGAGACAATGGACACAAATTGAAATAAAGGAAATTCTGTTTAAAGAGAAGGAAATTGTTTGGGGGGAAAAGCAAGCAGGTTGCCCAGAACAGCTGCAGTGTCTCCATGCTTGGATATATCAAAGACTCAGCTAGACAAGGATCTTGTCCATATCAAGCTGCTCTGAGTAGAGGGAATGAACCAAATAATTTCTAGAGATCCCCTCCAACATCAACCATCCTGTGGTTCTGTTATTTTCAAAGATCTACAGGAATTCTGTAAAACACACAAATTATAAATCACAGGAGGGGAAAAAAAAAAAAAGACCTTGTTTTACCTAAGTGGGTTCTTGGAAGCTCCTGACAGGCAACTGTGTTAGAGCTCAGCATACAGGATTTCCCAGCTTTTGTTGTAAATCAGGAAGCCCTAGAAACACCTGCTCTAGCTGCAGACTAGGCTCTTCCTCTGCTACCCCAACTCTCCACAGCCTAAGCCTGTAACAGGTTTTGCTGCTATGAAGGCATAGCTAGCACCAGGAAATTAGAGGTGGGAGCACACTTAACCAAGACAGGATCTTTGGAAGTTAAGTGCAGGCACGCACTCACAATTTTTAAAAGGCTGATAACATTTCCAAGTGTCAATAAACATTCATGGGGACACAAAAGCAAATGCATTTTTTTCAGCTGTAAGAATATCAAGGCTCAGGAAGTTATTGGGCAAATAAAACTTTGGAAGATACTCAGGTTTAATTATAAAAATCCTCACAGATGCACCAAATCACACGTAATCCTGCTCACACACTGGCTTAGCTCTTAATGAAGTTCTTCTTTATCTTGTGGATTTAACATTGGGAATATGATAGTCCTTCCTCAATCCCTCACCTAATCTCAAGAGGAGGAATGCACGGTGAAAGCTTTGGTACAGAACAACTGCTATAATGCAATAAAATCCCTCATAACTCATGTCTTTTGGCACTCATGCCTGTCACAGCAATTAGGATTTTATCTGTGAGGCTGCCAGTAAGTAACAAGTCTTATATTAATTCATTTGCTCGTGTCACTTTTAATGAATGATGACTGACATTTCATCCACATGTTTTAAGACACTGGCAAGATTTCTCTTTATCTTATACGGCACCACCTCCCCATCTGCTGCCTGCAAAACATTGACTAGTCAGTCACAAGGTATTGCTCCTCAGTCCACCAGCTGAAGTACAGAAAACAGTTCAAGTATCAGGTACTTTTTATTACTGAATAATGACTGTAGTTGTTCACAATACAAGGTAGTAGAAAAAGTAGAAACCCTTCTCCAGTGTACTTCAAGTTGTAGAAAAATCCCTTTCTTGTTTATCATATTACACCAGAAAAATTACTTCAGTTTTCTACCTACACATTATATATCTGTCAGACAAGGAGGAATACTAAGGGTAGTATCTTCTGCAACTTCATAAAGTTTGGAATTCAGCAGAACCTCCTGCCCTAATTTCAAGAGTTTAATTCTATTAAGCAGTTTTTAATTTCCCAAACAGACACTGTTGACTTACACATGAAAAATATTTACTTTTGAAAAATATTTTACTTTTTTTTATTTACTTTTTTTAAAAAACCTATTGTGTATAATTGGCATTAATTAGATAAGTCAATATTATAAACTATTGATAGTACACAAGGAATTACTCTTGGATGAAACAGCAGCAAAAACTTCCTTATGTTACCTCACTGTCTACCCAGTTCACATGTTTGCAGCATTTTCTAAACAGAGGCTGTTTACAGTTACATATTTCACCAAACAAAACATGCATTAATTTTTAAATGTGACAGACAGTAAGACAATAAATCAGATACTCACCTTGTCAACCAATGTCCAAAATCTGGCCGATGAGCCCACTGGACGCCTGTCTGATTCAAGGATCGAAGTAGTCGACAGCAAATAAGTATGATCCATGGACTTGCTAAGCTTATCCACTTATGAGATCCCTTTATGAATTCAGCTGAAGAGGTGGCCCTATCCAATTTTGAACCACCTGCTGCTGGAATGTCTATATTCTTGAATTCAGAAGCTTCCCCAGTACTATCAAAATTTTGTTTTACAGTGATGCCTTGAGAGTCACATTCTTTCAGAAGAAAATTATTTCTACAAAGTTCCTGACATAGCACCAAACAAAGTGTACTGATAAGAAAATACCAGGTTTGGTGTTCCTCTTCTATAAAACTGCTTGCCCCCAAACTCAAAACATGGCCAACTGTTCCAGTAAGAATGAGCACATCTATTTCTGACCAGCTGGAACTGGAGACAAGTGGATTCTGCAAACAAAAGAAAATATATCAGTGGTGAAAATGTATAAAAATTTCAGTTGTTTAAGCATTCGCAGTGTGCATACAGAAATTTCCTCAAAGAAAAAAACCAAACAAACAAACAAAGAGAAAAGTTATTTCCATTTTGGCAAATTCCAAAGATTTATAAATGAATAATTTTAGCATAGCTAGTTTAGCAAGCATTCCAGCATAATCATACTTATAAAAATTACATTATGGGGAAAAAAACCCTTATCTATGAATAATCTTCACAACTTGTATAGATTAATATTCTCTGTCACCCTGTGACAGAAGGTTCAAAACAAGCTCTCTTACTGCACATTCACAGAAGTAAAAACAGAAATCCTGCAGAAATCAAACAAGACAGAGGTAATAGGTAATTTTCTAATAGTTTAAATTCTGAGCTACCTTCAACCCAGTGCATTGACAGCCTTCACTAATCAAATTAACAAGTTTCCTGCAGACAGTTTGATGGGACCCCTCAACCTCGCTTCACTTGAAGTCTGTCTTCATAAAATCTACTTAAACCTTACCCATATAATATTAACTTAATACACTGTGTTTATCTAAAACCATCATATTCTTTATCAAATGCCTGTGCTAGTTTGACTTCCTGTTCACAGCAGCTACCTGAAATTGCCTCATCGTCATTATCCTTGATGATACAGCTAAAAAGAGAGTGTAAGGGTATGTGGAAGGTGAAAGCATCTGGTTCTTTGACATTATCAGGTAAAGGAATATGACATAACAGGAAAAGTTATAAAAAAACCACACAGAGACACAAACTTGAGAAGTAAGCACAAAGGGAGATCATAATCAAAACTCTTCGGCCATTAACTGACAGGCCATTAAGAAACCACAGGCATAGCTCTGAAAAGTGTCAGCCTCAATTTTGTAACTGTTAAGGAAGAAGTGACAGAAACTGAGTATTAGAGATTATCTGGTGGTGCCTGTGGATCTACACAAACTCATTAAGCAGTTCTTCAGGAAAGCATCAAAGGTGGAAAGAGGAGGTGCTGAAAGCACAGGGTGTAGTGAGAGGAGGAAAGATGAAGGGGCCAGAGTCATGTAACAGGAGGCATCACTCAGTGCACTTCTCTTGACTCAGCCCTGTACCTCATCCCTGTGGTCTATCTTGTCTTATTAAATCCTCTCCTAACTATTTTTCCATGCAACTCCATTCTCTGTCCCACATGTAGGTGCTGTGAGATCTCACTGGAAGTACTGAGAACAAGCCTGCATGCCAGCAACTTGAGGCCAAAGCAAGTAAAAACAAATGCCAGCAAGTGGAGGAGGATCAAGAGTCACTGGACCCACACAACTGTAATGCCAGTGACTGCAGCGCATGAAGGTCCACATGCTAGAGACCAGAGTAGGAACCACAGGCCATTGGGAGTGTGTGCCTGAGGTACCAGCAGCTAGAGGGATCATAGTGCAAGAGAGATCTGGGAATCAGCAACAGGAAAATCAACCATGGATCACCAAGCCTGTAGGTCTGCATCAGCAACTGAAGAGCCCAGACTGTGCACCTGTATGTGGGCATAGGGCCACTGACTGGAGGGACCTCTGTCTATCTTCTCCATAACTGCCATCACGGGGGTTTGGTTTAATACTGGTTTTGTATATATTTGTAAATGTTCCATTTTATTATTATTTTCATTAAAGTTGGTTTCGTTTTCTTTCCAACCCGTAAGTCTCTCTCCCTTATTCTCCTTCTATTCACCTTGGGGAAGGGAGAGGGGTTAACAGTGTCTGTCTTTTGTTTAGACAGCAGTTTTGTTTAGACAACAGTCCAGCCCAAACTTTAACAGGAGGACAACAAACACATCTGATGCAAGAAGCTAGTCAACACTATCTGGGATACTGCTTTGAGGAAAACAACTTTTGCAAAATCAAGATTTTGTAACACATATGTGAAAGAATGCTGGAGGTATAGTTAAAAGTTATCATCTATTCATATCACCTCCACATTTCTTGTGTTATTAAAGAAATATATTACAACAAAGTCACATCACTTAAAACAAAACAAACAAACAAACAAACAAAACTACAAAAGTCCCCATAAGGTTACAAACAACAATAATGGGGGAAATAAACCACTAAAATCTAGCAGAAGAACAATCATAATCTAAAAAACTGTCCAGTTTTAATCTGAATTTGCTATTATTTGGAATTTATTTGGTGCTTTAAAGACCACTCCTTTTTCTTTAGTACTCTGCTCTGAAAATCAAATACCATAAGCTGGTATTTGGAACAAAAGAACAAGGTTGTCTGTGCAGAGACCAAAGACTGTGAAATTCATAAAGCTGGGACAAGAACAGTACATGACTAAACTAGAGAAAGATTAAACTCCGATATTGAATTCCATCATGCTGACCTTAAAGATCTTGGCTAACTAAATAATGAGTGAGCATGTGAACACCACCTGCTTGCAGAGACAAAGGAATCTGGGATCTTCAACAAATGAGAATGAACAACTCTCCAATAAAGTTCATTTGTCTTCTTATAAGACATAACATAAAGTCTATATAAGGATTGCTTTTTTTTCTGTCAGGTTGCTGCCAGCAGTGGTATTTAAATACTTATAATTCTGTTTCTTTCTGATAATTGAGTTCCCTGCACCCAGCCTTCATTCCCAATGATGGTAACATTCAACCACAGAGTACTACAAATCACACTTGCTCCTACATTTTCACAGCAGTTTGGGATCATTTTGAAAGAAATCCTGTAAAGGCATCATCCAATCATCTTTTTTTCCCTCCCAAGTCAAAAAATACAAACCAATTTTTAGGTCCAATTGCATAAAAACATTTAATTATTCAATTCAGTTAAAATATCCCACGAAGGAAGAAAACAAAAAATATTTTTAAATTAACAGGGTATTATAAAATAAACAGAAAGACATTGTGTTTACATAATAAAAAACACTATACTTACTGCATAATGAAAATTCTGAAAAGCTGTGTTTAACAAGCTTTGCCTTTTGTTTTCTATTTTTAAAAATACTAATTTTTATTTCTATCAGAAATGGGAAAAAAAAAATACAACCACTAGTAGCAAATACTGTACTACGGTCAACTACCAAGCAATCAGAGTGAAGCTATAAACAAGAAGTTAAAATTTCTGACAATTTTCTGGAACTTCTGGAGGGCTGCAGAATTATTTAAAACCTGAGTTGTCATTGAAAGAAGGGACTGGTGCTGCTAGAAACATAGTAATCAGAACCTAAAAATAACAGTCAGGACGTAGATGCTAACACTGCATGCACTGGTCTTCCAAAAATTCATGAACTTGGTAATCAGTTTCTATATTCAGCCACAGTGGAAAAAAGCATTACAAATGAGAAGCACTTCAGAGAAATCTTGAGATGTCAACGGAAACAATTTGAATAAAAAAGTTCTGAAGCCATTAATAGGAGAGCCTATCTTAATTACTTTTAAAATGCCTACATTTTATCATATAGTATGAGCTTAGAAAAAAGGCTTTTAGCTTTTTTAACTGGCAGGACCCTGATCAGGTTTCTACTCTTACTGTGCAAAAAGCAAGGCTTCAGAGCTCTTTCAGAAGTGGAGCCCATACGCAAATTTGCACTGTGGAGATGCACAGGTCACAGAACTTAGATTCAGAGATATTTTATAGTAATACTCCTAGCTCACACAGAAGGCACTTCAAGATCAACACACAGTGATACAGACAATCAGTTTCTCTCCCAAAATCCAGAGATTTTACTGGAAAAGGGAATGGAAGGTGGGACATAAATGTTTGTGAATTATAGTGTTTGTACCCCAGCTACCAGTAAATAACCTCTCACATCCACACTGGAAGCAACACCAGATCATCCACTGCTACTTTCACCTTCTCCAGGCTCTATCTTTGTATAAGCAGCCACCTGAAAAAAAAAACCCTCCGTATCATTCTGCAACACCCCTAAGACTGGTAAAAACATAAATCAAATCCAGGTCACTGCTTTTATATATGTCTGGAATCAAGGTATTTACTGACTAAAGCTACAGAAAATTTCAAGCTTTCTTTAAAACTTGAACAGAGACAGCAAAGTCTATCTGACTAATGAGATATAGATCCAGCAATCCAGACACCTATGGAAGAGGATTGATGATGGGATGATGAAAAGGGATTTCTACAGCCTAGGCATGTCTGCCACAAGCAGAATTACTACTGCCTATGCTTCGTAAGACATACTTCAGCTTCCCATGTTTTTTCATGTCTCACGCAGAAGTAGGTTCACAGACAGAACTGGAATGGAGAATCAGGTATTTTTTATTTCTATCTGCTCCAGTCCTGGAAAAACAAACACACAAGCCTTCTGGAAAACAATGCTGACAACTTCCTCACTCCTGCATTATCAACTTGAAGCAGATGATCTAATCACCTGCTAGCATGTCCTGAGGTCCAGTTAGGTAAAAATCCAACAAGCATGTATGCACCAATTTCATATATTCATATAACCTTTCTAGTTCAAACAGGAAATGCTTGAATTTCTATCTGTTCCATTGCAGCCAAATGGAGGTATCATAGAATCATTAGGGTTGGAAAGGACCTCTAGGATCACCAGGTCCAACCTTCATCCTAACACCTCTCTATCCACTAGACCATAGCTAAGTCCAGTCATTTTTTGAACACCTTCAGGGACAATGACTCCACTACCTCCCTGGGCAGCCTGTTCCAGTGCTTAACCACTCTCTCAGTGAAGAATTTCTTCCTAATATCTAATCTAAAC